>CAUYUJ010014307.1:239118-264118 GCA_963575745.1 Prorocentrum cordatum
CTGTCGTTGCAGCAGCAGCTGTGGTGTACACAGGCTCAGCGGGTGCACGCAAGCCTTATGGTGTACACATCACAAGTCTTGTGGTGTGCACACGCGCCGTGATGTACACAATCGCTGTAGTGCGCAAGGTCGCTATGACGTAAGCGTGCGTTGTGGGCTATAATGCTGCCACGCATATTTTCCTAGTGTTTCCTCCTCCTCCTCCTCCTCCTCCTCCTCCTCCTCCTCCTCCTCCTCCTCCTCCTCCCTGTTCATTTTCGGAATCCTCGTCGTCGTCCTCTTTGCGCAGAAAAGACGCCTGCAGTGTGGTGTGCAGAAGCATTGTGGTGCTCACAAGCCTTTTGGTGCACACAGGCGTTGTGTTTCACATTCGCTGTGGGCTCAAAATGTCCAAGCGTTCTTCGGGCACCCATAGTCACAATCATCTCACAATTTGTAGATGACACGTCCAGACCCCCAACGATTTCCCAGACTTTGGCTCCGTCGGGGACGTAGAGGTGCGCACGAGGAGGAAGAGGAGGAGAAGGAGAAGGAACAGGAGGAGGATAATAAAATATTTATAAGATCGGTGTGCGCAGGCTGTGCGTGGTGCATCACGCAGATCCGTTGGCGGGCTCGTACGCGGACTGTTGCAACGAATTTATTCTAGATGATGGCGTGCATCTTGACAGTGTTTTTGGAAAAAGAGTGCTGGTCCCGAGCTGTCGACCTAATCTTGGGGTTATTGTTACTCCTGCTCTTTCTGCCGGCGCTGCTGTTCCTCCTGCTTCTCTTGCATATCTTCCCTCGGCTGACGCCGCTCCGCGAGCCCTCAAGCGACGCGGTGATCACGGGCGCCGTGGTGCGCGCAGCTGCCATAACGCGCGCAGTCGCTATGCCATACACATGCGTTTTGGACCCAACATGTGCGAGCGTTCCTCAGGCCAGAAGGACGCATATTCACAATCAGTTCAAATATGGAATTTGATACGTTCGGCCCCCCAGCGATTTCGTGGAGTAAGGCTCCGTCCGTACCTTCACGTGCACGCAAGCTTTGTGGTGTACGCAGGCACTGCGGTGCACGAGGGGTGCTGAAACAGCAATTGTGGTGCATGCAGAGGCTGTGGCGTGCGCGAAAACTGTGGTGTACAATGGCGGTGTGGTGCACGCGGTTATTATGGTGTATACAGCCGCCGCCGTGCACACACAGACACCATGTCAGTAGCGGTCCTGGTGCACAAAGGCATCGCAGTGTGCGTAGCCAGCGTTGTGTGCGCAGGCATTGTGGGCTTGGACGACGACGACGAAGACGACGACGATGACGACAACGACGACGACGACGACGACGACGACGACGACGACGACAATGACGACGATGACGGCGACGACGACGACGCGGTAGGCGGCGCGCCTCAGGGGGTGCGCGCCGTGGCCCCCGTCGCCGTTCCCCCCCCCCCCGCCCTCACCCAGACGGCAACGCGTGTCATCCCCCAGCGGGCCGCGGCCGCTGCAAATGTTGTCATCGCGATGAGGAGCGGGTCTCGGTTTTTTTTGGGCGGCCACGCCGCGACAAGATCAACACGTCGGAAGTTCCTTGGCCCGTTTCTCCACCCACCCGCCGCGGGCGCAGCGGATGGCGATCGTCTTCGTCGTCGTCATCGTTGTTTCGGCGTCGTCGCCGCGTCGGCGTCGTCGCCGCTGTAGACTTGTCATCGCGATGAGGAGCGGGCCTCGGACTTCTCTGGGCGGCCACGCTGCGACACGATCAGCACGTCGGAAGCTCCTTGGCCCGTTTCTCCACCCGCCCGCCGCGGGCGCGGCGGATGGCGACCGTCGTCGTCGTCGTCATCGCTGCTTCGGCGTCGTCGTCGTGTCGGCGCCGTCGTCGTGTCGGCGTCGTCGTCGTCGTCGTCGTCGTCGTCGTCGTCGTCGTCATTGTCGTCGTCGTCGTCGTTGGCGCAGTCGTCGTCGTGCCGCCGTCGTTCGTCGTCGTCGCCGTCGTCGTCGTCGTCGTCGCGTTGTCGGCGTCGTTGTCGTCGTCGTCGTGTTCATCATCGTGTCGATCGTCGTGTCGATCGTCCTGCCGTGGTCGTCTTCGTCGTCGTGGTCGTTGTCGTCGTGGGCCGGGCGCGCCTCGGACAGCTGGCTTGGATTGGTCCCCGGGAGGAGCTCGGGGAGCGATTTGATGTGATGAGCGGGCGCCCGCTGGGGTCTGGCAGAATTCTCGGTGTGTCCGTGTACGCGTGCATCATTTTGCGGAGCTGGGCACCCCTGCGCCGTCGGCCGAACGACCCGCGTCGCGGGACATTCCGGCGACGGACGCGGTTCGCCGCCACGGAAATCATTGGTTCAAGGCTGGCCGCGTCGACGCTACGTCAAACAGAAATTGTCCGTAAGCTGAGTCTCAGCGTTTTTTTTGGGGGGGGCGGGGCACCAGTCTCTGAGATCTTGGCTTTTAATGTTTTCGGGCCGGGCGTTGCCGCCCAGATTCAGGCCCCGGGGTCCTCATAGATCGATGCCGTTTGAAAAATGGCGCAGCAAGGTGGGGTTTAAGGTCTAGGGTTCCAGCTGTGATGTTTTGCGACGTTCTAATTTCCCCGAGACGTCCGATCTCGGGGGTCGTACCATCGTAAACTCCGAGAGTGTTGAACGTCCACCACTGGCTAGGCTTTCGCACAAGGGCGTCGCTCACTGGCATCTCCGCGAGCGGAGCTGTCTTGCAGGTAGCATGGACCCCCTCCTGGCTGAAAGTCCAAGCTTGCATTCCCCCTGGCCTGCGGGCAGCAGTCCCTGACACAGACCGAGGGGCCAGTTCACGGGAGTCACGTCGGCATCGCCCATACTCCAGATTTTGTAATAAAAGGGAGGGGGTCTGGACCCTCCAAGACCAGCCATTTCAGACCTCCCCCGTGGGAGAACCCTCCAAAACATCGTCCCCAGACCCCCCAGGCCCTCCAAGATAGCCTGGAAGAGACCCCCCCGAAATGAGACCCCCCTCCTTTTATTATGAAATCTGGAGTACGTTTTTGTATGATATGGCTGTGTGCGTTTGTACCGCAGGGGCGACGCGCGCGCCGAGACATCTCTTATGATATGTGCTCGGCGGGGGGCGTTTCCGGGCCACACCGCCTGGGTTAACGATGTGCTAGCCGCTGGAACAAATAGTTGCCCGCTTCTTGTGGGACCCCAGTCCTTCAATGAGGGCGCCGAAAATTATCAGGTACCCCCGCCTCCTCCTCCTCCTCCCTCCTCCTCCTCCTCCTCCCTCCTCCTCCTCCTCCTCCTCCTCCTCCTCCTCCTCCTCCTCCTCCTCCTCCTCCTCCTCTTCCATTCGGAGGCTACGTACAGACCCTTCAGGCTCATGAGGTGTCTGCTGAACGTGTTTGGCTCGGCCGTGCGCCTCGTCGTCACTGTCGTCGTCGTCGTCACTGTCGTCGTCGTCACTGTCGTCGTCGTCGTTGTCGTAGTCGTCGTCGTGCCGCCGTCGTTCGTCGTCGTCGCCGTCGTCGTCGCGTTGTCGGCGTCGTTGTTGTCGTCGTCGTCGTCGTCGTCGTCGTCGTCGTCGTCGTCGTCGTCGTGTTCATCATCGTGTCGATCGTCGTGTCGATCGTCCTGCCGTTGTCGCCCTCGTCGTCGTCGTCGTCGCGTCGTCGTTTCGGAAGTGTCGGGGCGTCGCCCGGAGGTGCTCGTCGCCCTGGGCCGGGCGCGCCTCGGACAGGGCGATGGTGGAATAGTTGTGCAAATTGACCGGCTGACCGGCTGACCGGCTGACCGGCTGACCGGCTGACCGGCTGACCGGCTGACCGGCTGACCGGCTGACCGGTTGACAGGTTGACCGGCTGACCGGTTGACCGGCTGACCGGCTGACCAGCTGACCGGCTGACCGGCTGACCGGCTGACCAGCTGACCGGCTGACCGGCTGACCGGCTGACCGGCTGACCGGTCGACCGGTCGACCGGCTGACCGGCTGACCGGCTGACCGGTTGACCGGTTGACCGGCTGACCGGCTGACCGGCTGACCGGCTGACCGGCTGACTGGCTCACCGATTGACCGGTTGACCGGCTGACCGGCTGACCCGTCGACCAGCCGACCGGCTGACCGGCTGACTGGTTGACCGGATTAACCGGCTGACCGGCTGACCGGCTGACCGGCTGACCGGTTGGCCGCGCGAAGCTGATGAAGGCGCTGACCAGCTGACCGGTTGACCGGTTGACCATGCTGACCGGCTGACCGATTGACCGGTGACCGGTTGACCGGCTGACCGGCTGACCGGCTGACCGGCTGACCGGCTGACCGGCTGACCGGTTGACCGGCTGACCGGCTGACCGGCTGATCGCTGACCGGTTGACCGGCTCACTGGTTGACCAGTTGACCGGGTGACCGGCTGACCGGTCGACCCGCTGACCACATGACCAGCTGACAAGCTGACCTGCGGACCGGTTGATAGGCTATATGACCGGCTGACCGGGTGACCGGTGGACTGGGTGACCCGGTGACCGGGTGTCCTGCTGACCGGCTGACCGGCTGACCGGTTGACCGGTTGACCGGTTGACCGGCTGACCGGTCGACTGGTCGACCGGCTGACCGGCTGACCGGTTGACCGGTTGACCGGCTGACTGGCCGACCGGTCGACCGGCTGACCGGTTGGACCGGCTGACCGGCTGACCGGCTGACCGGCTGACCGGCTGACCGGCTGACCGGCTGACCGGCTGACCGGCTGACCGGTCGACCGGTCGACCGGCTGACCGGCTGACCGGTTGACCGGCTGACCGGCTGACCGGCTGACCAGCTGACCGGCTGACCGGCTGACCGGCTGACCGGTTGACCGGTTGACCGGCTGACCGGCTGACCGGCTGACCGGTTGACCGGCTGACCGGCTGACCGGCTGACCGGCTGACCGGTTGACCGGTTCACTGGTTGACCAGCTGACCAGGTGTCCGGCTGACCGGTCGACCCGCTGACCACATGACCAGCTGACAAGCTGACCTGCGGACCGGTTGAGTGGCTGACCGTATGACCGGCTGACCGGGTGACGGGGTTACTGGGTGACCGGCTGACCGGTGGACTGGGTGACCCGGTGACCGGGTGACCGGCTGACCGGCTGACCGGCTGACCGGTTGACCGGCTGACCGGTTGACCGGGTGACCGGGTGACCACCCAGAGGGTAAACGGAACCAAAAAATGGAAGACAACCCAACGGAACCAAAACTCAACCACGGAACCAAAACGCAGCCATGGAACCGTTTTGCGCGAAGATCATGCAATGGAACCATTTTGCGCGATAACATACAGTGGAACCGTTCTGCGCGAACAGCGTTACATGCGCATGCTATAGAACATGCGCGGCGCAACGCAATATAACACATGCTACATAACTTGGCATAGCGCCCATATGGTGCGTAACATCACAAAACATACATATGATACATATCACGATAACATACAATGGAACCGTTTTGCGTGAACAAGTTCACATACGTATGCTATAAAACGTGCACGAACAACTCTGCGCTAACATCACATACCATAGCAAGCATGATCTGCATGTCTTGCGTTTTTTTTTTTTTTTTTTTTTTTTTTTTTTTTTTTTTTTTTTTTTTTTTTTTTTTTTTTTTTTTTTTTTTTTTTTTTTTTTTTACCATGCGCGGTGTCGGCAACACACTTCATATGGGGCATCCGTCTACGAACAGTGCCTGAACAGTAGCGCTTCCCAATCGTTGGCGGGCATATGCATTCTTCCTACATGCAAGTCACGAACGTGCTGTACGTAGTCTCACTTTATCCAAAGTGGATAAAGACAGTTCTCCCGTCGCCCCCGTCCCCCTCCTCCTCGTCATCCTTTTCCTCGCCCTCCCCCCCCTCGCCCTTGCCCTCGTCGTCGCCCCCCCCCCCGTCCTCCTGGGAGGCGGGGGAGTAGGAGGAGCAGGAGGAGGAGGAAGATGAAGAGGAGGAGGGGGAGGAGGCGGGGGTGGAGGAAGAGGAGGAGGAGGAGGAGGAGGAGGAGGAGGAGGAGGAGGAGGAGGAGGAGGATTGGGAGGAAGGGGAGGGGGAGGAATATATTTTTTCCAAGAGTAAATGCAAACGTTAAATCGCATGACGAATCATTTGTACGAAGCGCTTGGGGCCCTGGCCCCCTGCGTTGCTCTGGCGATGATTATCCCCGTCCTCCTCCCCCCCGCTTCCCCCCATGTCATGATTCTGCCCGCTGAAAGCGGGGGAAAAACGCACGAGCGCTCGCGAGGCGCATTGGGCCCCGTTTCGCTGATCGCCCTCAGCGCCCGCGGATAACAAACGTGCGATGCGGAGGAGGAGGGGGGAGGAGGATAATGAGGAGGACCAGAGTGAACCCAGGATTCATGAACGATGCGGCAATATACCCTCCCGTCCCAAGTCTCCTCATAAGTCTTTTAACTCATTCACAATGAATGCGGGAGCTGCCCCCTAGTGAAAGACGAGCGTCCAATGGGCATGTGATTTGGCATTCCTCCTCCTCCTCCTCCTCCTCATCCTCCTCCTCCTCCTCCTTCTCCTCCTCCTCCTCACCCTCCTCCTGCGATATGACATGCGCGATCAAACGCGATGTATAGCAGTCATCCTCCTCCTCCTCCTCCTCATCCTCCTCCTCTCTCCTCCTCCTCATGCTCCTCCGCCTCCTCATCCTTCTCCTCATCCTCCTCTATCCCCCCCCCCACGTCATCCTTCTCCGCCTCCTCCTTCTCATCCTCTTCCTCCTCCTCCTCCTCCTCCTCCTCCTCCTCCTCACTCTCCTCCTCCTCCTCCTCCTCCCCCTAATCATCCCTCCTCATCCTCATCCTCATCCTCCTCCTCCTCCTCCTCCTCCTCCTCCTCCTCCTCCTCCTCTCTCCAACTCTCTCCTCCTCATCGCTGCTCTCTCCTCCTCCTTCTCCCCACCCCCTTACCTCCTCGCTCTCTTCCTCGATGAATAATGATAGGAATGCGCAAGAGGCAGCAGGAGGGAGCAGTGCGGAGCAAGGACGCGGGCGAGCCAGCGCTCGCGAGGCGCCTATAGGTATCTTGCTCCTCCTCCTCATCATCATCGTCATCATCATCATCATCATCGTCCTCTCTCCTCCTCCTCCTCCTCCTCATCCTCCTCCTCATCCTCCTCCTCCTCCTCCTCCTCCTCCTCATCATCATCATCATCATCGCCCTCCTCCTCAGCCTCCTCCTCTTTCTCCTCTCTCCTCATCCTCCTATCTCCTACCCCTCCTCCTCCGCCTCCACGTCCGTATAGAGATAGGAAGCAGGAGGCAGCAGGAGGAAGCATGGCGGAGCTAGGAAGAGGCATGCATTATCTCGCACGCAACGCGGGCCGCCAGCGTGCGGCCGCTGGTCACCGTCGCGGCGCGGGCCAGCCAGCGCGCGGCCGCGCGCCCTTTGCACTGTCAGCGCCTTCAGCGCTGCTTTCAGCGCCCTTTGCACTGCTTTCAGCGCCCTTTGCACTGCTTTCAGCGCCCTTTGCACTGCTTTCAGCGCCCTTTGCACTGCTCAGCGCCCTTTGCACTGCTCAGCGGCCGAGCGCCCTTTGCACTGCTCAGCGCCCTTTGCACTGCTCAGTGCCTTTGCTGCGCCGCGCCTTCAGCGCCGTGCTGCTTTGCTGCTTGAGCTGCTGGGTTGATTGTAAAGCGCCTGCTGCCTCCTGATCTCGTCAACGATGGGTTCTGGCAATGGTATTGGAGCTCTCGTGATCCACTCGTTCTTCTCAATCCAATTCTGAATCTCGTCCGCAAAGCCGATACTCATGTCGAGAAGACTCTTCACCCATTTTTCCTTGAGCTTGACCCCCAGACAAAGCCTCTTCGCGAGCCATGTATGCTGCTCTTTCGTGAACTTTACCAAACGCCTTTTTTCGGGCTGCCTTTGTGAAAACGGCGAAAACGCTGAGGTCAGCCAGTCAGGAGCATCTTGAGGCAGAAGCTCGGCCTTCTTCAATGCTTCAAGGTTTCGCCTCGCTGCGTCGGCAAATCCCTCCTTGGGCAGCTCGCGAGAAGGAGGCGGTGGAGGCGGCGGCGGCGGTGGCGGAGGAGGGTTCTTCGTCTGAGAAGGGCTCTCCTCCTCGGTCGGGCTTCCAGGAGGAGTAGGAGAGCGTTCGTCGGGCGACCAACGCACGCCAGCGCGTCTCTCCTCAGAGCGTCTCGCCTTTTCATACTGTGCAAGCCAGTACTCCTTAGATCCCTCGGTGTACTTCGTCTCACCACCTGCCAACCCCCCTTCGGAACTGCCTTTACCAGCCCGATCTTCAATCTCAGCTTCAGCCTCCTGTCGGGGCCTACTGCGAGACCTATTCTTTCCATTGCAAGCCCACTGCAAAGAAGGCAATGCTATGGTCCAGCGAACTCTCGCGGCCCTCTTTCTCGAGATGCTTCGGCTCTTGAGGACAATTGTGGGCTCTTTCCGGACCTCTTTCGGATCACTGGCTTTCTTGATATCTTTGTCGCCCCGTTGTCTTGACTTCTTTCGGGCCTCTTTCGGCTCTCGGACCTCTTTCGGCTCTTTCGGCTCTTTCGGACCTTTGGCTCTCGGACCTCTTTCGGCCTCTCGGATCTCTTTCGGCCTCGGACCTCTTTCGGCCTCTTTCGGCTCTCGGACCTCTTTCGGCTCTCGGACCTCTTTCAGCTCTTTCGAACCGCTTCGGACCTCTTTCGGCTCTTTCGGCTCTCTTCGGCTTTCTTTCGACTCGCTTTGCTTCGGCTTTTCGTCGCCGCCTCGGCCCCTGTTGGACCTGCTTCGGCTTCTTGTCTGCAGCTCCCTGATGTCAGGCCACCGTTGGCCCCTGCTTTTCTTCTTTGGCATCGGCCAGGGCCGACCAGGGTCCAAACGGGGGCCCCCCCAGCTTGCATGGCGGCGGGGCGGCGGAGGCAATTGCACCTCCCACTGCGACATCTCCCCCACTCCACATGGTCCCACCCCGCGTTTCCACTCCTCCTCCTTCTCCTTCTTTGCCTCTTCGCCCTCGCCTCGCCATGGCCCCCCATGTACCACTCCCGCCCTCCCCGAACAAAGTTGATGCCCTCCCAACATGCCCACGGGGCCAAATCGAGCCAATGAAATCCCAATGAAATCCCAATGACACCCAATGAGCTCGAACTCCAGAGCAGCATGAAATCAAGCCAATGAAATCCAAATGACGACCCAATGACACCCACTGAGCTCGAACTCCACAGCCACATGAAATCAAAATCATCATTTTCCCGCGGCAGACACATGCATCGAGACGTTCAGAGAGCGCGCAGGGAGAGAATCATGAAAAAACGAATGTCAGTCTGGCTCTTTGCATCTTTCCACGCCAAGTAAACAGCTTTACCGAACATCTTCGGATAGTGTTCAGTTGCTTTCAAATCCTGCAGCGCGCAGACGAGGGAAAGAGAGAGTGAGAGGGAGCGAGAGGAAGAGAGAGAGAGAGAGAGAGAGAGAGAGAGAGAGAGAGAGAGAGAGAGAGAAAGGGGGGGAGGGAAAGATAACGTGAGAGAGAGGGAAACAGAGAATGAGGGGGATACACAGATAATGAGCAAGCGAGCGGCGTCCTTGCCACCCACAATCCAGCCACCGTTGGTCACGTAATGAATGCTTTCTGCTTTCTTTTTAATTACAGGCTTTGTTTTGATGAGCGGCTTCCATGTCGATGCAGGTAAAGTTGTAGCTATATTAATGCATTTTGCAATTGTTGGGTCGTCTGTAAAGCCCCCAAGGTAGGTGTGAAACGTCATCGCAGAACATAAGTCGAAGGCAACCTTGATAGCAGGGAAATCGTACATGCAAGATTCCTGCGGCTTTTCCACAACCCAGTACACTTTGCGGATATGTGCCAGGTGAAGCAACCAGCTTAAAGCTTCTACTGCAACATTAGCTTCGTGGACTTGCGGGATATCCTGCCCGTCACGGCGTTCAAACATTGCGCTATATCACCCCAATGCACCCCCTCGACTGCACTCATGCCGTCATTGCCGACATGCCGCTCGCAACGCACGCTGCACTTGCTTCGACCACCCCTGGCCCCGTCCTCGTCATTGCCAAATAATCGGCACGGCGAACGCCCGTGCCACCCCGCAGATATAAACCGCAGCCAAGTCGAACACTCAGGCTGAGCACGGGGAGGGGGATGGCGACATCACTACAGGTGAGTAGGGGGCAACGTGGATGACGGCATCACTAATGGCTATAAAGGGAGTCAAATGGGGATGGAGTGGGGGGGGGGAGGCAAAGAGCGAGCGAGAGAGAGAGAGAGGAGAGAGAGAGAGAGAGAGAGAGAGAGAGAGAGAGAGAGAGAGAGAGAGAGAGAGAGAGAGAGAGAAAAATACGGGGAATTTATTATATAAACAGAGGGAGAGAAATATACTCAGGAAGCCTGGTTTATATTGGTAGAGAGAGGAAGATAAACGAGGTGGATTAGGAGAGGGGAAAGATACGGTGGGCGGCATGCAACAAACAAAACATCGCAAAATAAAGAGGGCTCACCGCCGCCGTGAGTATACCGTACTCTTTGACGCGAAGAACTGTCAGCCCCGCGTGCACAATGCCAGCTACAGTAGACAAGTCTTCTGATTCGCAGCGCGTGAGTCGATCAAATTCTCGAGTCTGACACCCCATGTCCCTGAATGTCTCGGACATGCTTCCGCAGCCGCTGAAAATCTCGAACATGTCGATGTCACGGTGGACCGTGGCCATATCTCTGCCGACAAGCTTCGCGATCATTGCCAGCTTGCCCCGTACTGAAACTCCAGGGCTTGCAATGTCAATCATGTCTGCGATGTGCTTTGCTTTTTCGGTAATCCCGACATGGCCACCTCACCCCCCCTCCCCCTCTCTGTGATCAAGTAAACTCCACCCGCTCCTGTCCCCTATCTCTCTCTCTCTCTCTCTCTCTCTCTCTCTCTCTCTCTCTCTCTCTCTCTATATATATATATATATAACTCCCGCCTCTTCTTCTATCCCGCTATCCCCTTTGCTTGCGCTCCCCCGTTGCCCCCAAGCCGCCTTGACGGTACAATTTGGGGCGCGGGCCCTTCACCATCACCACGATAAATCCCGCGTTCCTGGCGGATTGAGTTTCGAGCCACGCTGGCAATGGCGGCACGGGGCAAGCATAATTCAACCAGGCAATCACGGTTGCACAATGCAAAAGCAATCATCTCAGTCGCGCTAAGGCGGAGGCAACACAACGCGACAAACACTGAATTCTCATCGCTCCTTCTCCCGCTGCGTATTTTCATTGCCACTGCCCTCATTCCCAGTGCGCAACATCATGGCCATCGACCCTCCCTCCGCCCCAAGCTCGCGTCCTCTACTTACCAAGAGGCCGAACTTGCGAAACGCCATCCTTTCGAAGCGAGCGCGGTGGGTAGTCGAAGCGATCTTTGAAATCTTTCCGTTCAGGGATTCGTCCAAGTAGACGTGATAATATTTTGGGTTTCCTTTTCGTTTGATCATGTCCGCCATGTGCCTGAACATGTGGTGCTTGGGCATCATCTGAACGCCCGCGGCACTGGCCAGGGAGCAGTGCATCATGCATAAGTTGTTAAGCTCACCGGCCACCTCGTCCGACACTTTTCTGGGTTCATGTTCTAAGATTCGGTGGTATCGTAAAAGTGCTTTCCCTGCTAAGAATAAACCTTGCGCGTTGCTTTCTGGCGGCAACGCCCCTGCATACCTTTCAAACACTTCGACCACGCAGAAGAACAACCATTTTGTTTCTGCCGCCTTTGTGGTCATTGCGGGGCTTCCTCGTTTACCGATCATGCCTGGCGTAAGGTCTCCGATCCGTGTAATCTTGCGTTCGGGGATGCCCTTCGCCCGTTGGTCCGAGTACCACCCGTCCAGAATAAGTTTGAAATGTTTGAGCCCCAGGCGCACTCTATCGTCCTGAAGTGTGCAGCCTGTTTTGAAAACATCCACCTCGATGAGCATCCAAATCACCGTGGCCACCCACACCTGAAATACACCTAAATGTAAGGTGTGCATCTCATCGATGGAGAAACTATTGAGCCCAGTGCCCAACGCAGGGTCCATGAGAGGGTTCCTGTGGTAGACCCTCATGTCGTCGGTGGGCCGCCACATTGTGATCGTGAATGGGAGGAATGGGTTGGTGGCAACAACATCGAAGTCTGCCGTGTCAAGCAGGTGGCGCGTCGGCTCGATCCGATCACCCTTGACAACCCCAAGTTCGGGAATGTCCCTGACAGCTGCTCGACCGCGCGAGGTTGACTTAAACTCTGTTCTGAAGCGCAATTTTCGATATTGTTCAACGTTTGCTAGGTGCACTGTGAACTCGTGTCGGTCGCACTCCCTCGTGTAGTAGCCAGCGTCGTGATATGGAAGCGGCAAGGGAGGATTGTGTTTTCTGATGTCGTTTTGGTCAAGCTTGCAGAACATGCAAGGCGCATGCTTGCTAGAATGCGAAGGCAGCCCCATCCCTGTTGATAACTCGGGCCAGTCCGCCTTGAGGTCGATTAGCACTGCTTTGAAACCAAGCGCCTCCCAGCATCCCCTCCCACCCTTGTCATTGCTCTGCTCTGCTCTGGTGGTCGGGTTCCCTCTGACCCCCCTTGCTGCACCAAACTACCCTCATCCATCTTGCTAGGCCACGCATGCCGTAGGGCCAAACATTTCTCGAGAGAGCATTGCGCGAGACGCCTCGCTTGCAATCTATGTACTTGCGAGCCACGCACGAGCTAGCATCGCAGCCATGCTAGGCACGATGGCGCGTGGAAGCCACGTGACACTTCAATGACACCCTGAGAACACAATTACAACCCAATGACAACTCAATGATTCCAAATGACACTCAGCAACACATTCACAGAACAAGCGCTATCCCCAACCCCCACCTTGCCAGCATTTGCTGCCCGATCTTTGTCACCGTCCTTCCACGCATTGCCATCGTGCCTAGCTTCTGGGTAAACTCCCGACAGCAGAGATCTGAAGCTCCACGCTATGAATGAATATACTGGGTATAACGAGCACCAGTGGGAACACCCGCACGAGCATAGATCTGCCTGCCTGAGGCAAGCTATCATATGTCTACGGCCTGTCTTCAATAAATTAACGTAGATGGCGAGGAACCCGTCTTTGTTGGTGTACGGCGTTTTGTCTAAATAAAGAGCAATTGGCAATATCCGTTCTCTCTCCTTGGCGCTCGCGCCTTGAACTACAGGGAATGTCTCATACTCCTCTATCCATCTCCCCGCGTTGACCTCCTCACCCCATTCAGATATAATTTCAGGATGTCCGTCTAGCTCAGACTTTAATGCTTCGTGCGGCGGAGTTAGGTGAACAATCTGAGGTTCTCGGTCTAGGTCGTTCCTGCTGGTTCCTGGTATAGTCATTTGATACAACATATCGTCAAATTGACGCAACTCTAGTACGCGATCCAGCTTCTTCTGATAATTGCCAGTGCTTTCACAGGGCTTCAGCGCATACTGTGCCACTTCTGCAACGCCAGCTTCAGACGCGAAGTGGCACAATACGCACAATGTTTTTGCTGTCATGCGGCTGCCGACTAAATACATGTCTACCAACTCTTCTGCCAACGCCTTTCCTGCCAGAGACCTTGCAACGTGGTCAATGCCAGCGCCAAGGTCTTCGCCCCATGGCCGTGGGGGCGAGGGGGGGCGCCGCCGCTTTCTACTGGCGCCGTCCATGTTCATTTGAGCATCCCAGAACCCTGCCAGGAGGAGAGCGAGCGCGCGCGTCACGCCTCTGACCCCGTGTCCTGCAGACCTTCCCCGCAGCCACCACGAGCCAACTTAAAAAGCAAGCCGCGGCCCTGATGCCGAAGCTCGTGGCGGCAGCAGGGAAAGGGCCCTTGACCCTCTCCGCCCTCCAGGCACCGTCGAGACCTCCGAGAGCCCTCCTACCCTCATCCACCCCGTCCTGTTTCTGACCCGTGCCCTCGAGACTTCCCTGACCTTTCCCGCCCTCCACTGACCTTCCTGCTCCACTCTCAAACGCCATCCTGCCAAACAACCCTCCCGCCAGCCGCCCTCTCCATTCTCCTGCGCGGCTCGCGAGCAGCACCTACCACGAGGCACTCTTCCCTTGGAAGCGCGCGAGTTCCACAACGAGACCCCGCGGCTCCAGGGGGCCTTAAATCTAAATAAGCGAACCGCTGAACTCGCGTTATTCTGGCGAGCAGCCTGCCAGGGCTCGAGAGGCGGAGCGGGCGATTGTAGGGGGCGACGGCGGCGTGGGCCCATCGGCGCGGGGATGATTATTGTTTTTTACAGAAAAACCAATATTTTGATTAAGCGCGTTCGGGTGTCATCGGGTGTCATCGGGTGTCATCGGGTGTCATCGGGTGTCATCGGGTGTCATCGGGTTGTAACATGGGGTTTCATTGGGTGTCATTGGGTTGCGCGATCCCTGTAACAACACAGGGTTTGGCGACAGGAATCATCGGGTGTCATCGGGTTTCATTGGGTGTTCATTGGGTAAGGGTGTCATCGGGTGTCATCGGGTGTCATCGGGTCGTCGTCGGGTCGGTTTTCATCGAAATCGTATAGAAATCAATGGAAATCGTAAGAAAAAATCAGTTTTTCATCGAAAACCATGGAAATCGTGAAGAAAATCATATTTTTCATGTTTCCGAATGCGATTTCGGCTAAATCCTTACGTTTTGATGTCCAGGCCTTCCCCACGGGCGATTTCTATTGCCGATCCCCCCCGAAAGCGACATCGACTGCCAATCCTCTTGGTATGAGCGAGAGAGGTTGCATGGCTACTCGCGTCGGCGGCAACTCAGCTGGCCGCGGCGCTGCTCGCACCAGAGGTGCTGCTTTTCTTTTGCGCCTTTTGCGCTATCTTCAACGCGTGGGCTCCCTGGATCAGCTGGAGCTGGCACTGGATGGTGTTGATCGCGTCTGGGATCTTGGCGATGATGCCTTTGTACTCCTTAATCAGTGCGTCAGCTGTCATGCCTTTCTTAATGGTCTTGGGCTCCTCCACAATCATGCGAGTGAAATACTCTGGGAGAGAGGCTTTCACTTCAGACACCTTGGCAACGAGATCCTTCAGGTCGGAGTGTTCCCCCCCTCCCATTGGGATTCGCGGGGGCCAGGGCGGCGGGGGCGCGGGGGAGAGCGAACGGGGCAGGGGGCGAGGGAAAGGCCGTGGATCAACAGGAGACGAGGGAGAGGTGGGGCGCCACATGGAACGGGAAATGCGCAGAGATATGAGCCGCCCTTGCTAGACAACCCAATCCCTCCCCATGCCCCTCCTTCAGCCAGAACCAATCGTCGTTCTTTGACATTGCTTCCTCTGCTGACGATGTAGTGGTTGTGACGGCGCTGATCGTGGCGTTGTATCTGCTGACCAATTTCTTAGCCTCCTGCTCGAGTCTGGCACACTCTTTCCTCTGCTCCTTGGCTTTCTCCTCCTCCACTTCCTTTGCCAGCCTCGCTGCTTTCTCTTCCTCGGTTTCGTCGGGGGGGGGCTCGGCTTTCGCTTTCTTGTCCTTTCCTTTCTTACTCTTGCCCTTGCCCTTGCTTTTGCCTTTGCCATTTGACTCCCCTTTGGGCTCGTCCTTGGGCTCCTCATGCACACCATTTCCATCAGCTGAAGAAGAGGCCGCCCCGATCTTTGGCCTCGCCGTCTTTGTTGGCTGTGCTTCTGCGGGCCCCTGGATTACAAAAGGCGAAGTCACTCTGATATACTCACGTGCTGCCCAAACTTTCTCCCTGTCGCTGAGCCTGTTCCGCTCCATCCTCTCTGCCAAATCGTCTATTGATGACTCATCTGAATCTTCATCTGAATCTCCATCATCTTCCGAATCATATTCTGACTCGCATTCTGAATCGTGCTCACAATCGTGCTCCCCCCCCCCCCCCCGCGGCCTGCCTCTTTTCCGTAAAAAGCTCGCTTCGACCTTTTCTTCTCGAAGATTTCCCGATGCCCTTCCTCCAAGTATAGAAATTTCATCCGCTTCGACATCGTGTCGAACTTGATCATGGGGGGGCCGATCTCGATGCAGGTTTGCACGTAGTTGCGGGCTGCCTCCACGTTGCTGTCGTCGCTATTGCCGCCCTCTTCCTGGCGGCGAATGCAGGGCGCAATCAGGGTGGAAGGGAGGGGAAGCAACGGGGGAGAACAACCTGCGCGTCGACGGAAGCAGAACCAACATATTCGCCATGAACCCTCCGACCAATCCCCACCGCCCCGCTGTCCTGTACGATGCGTGAGAATGACCGATACTTTCCCTCTTTGACGTCCTGCTCGAGTGTGCTTTCCTCTTCCAGCCACTCCTTCTCTTTTTCCTGGAGCTTCTCTTCTGCCCATTGCTGGCGGAACTTCGCTTTGGCATCATCGCTCTTCTCGCGGTACTCCTGTCGCGAGCGGGGGGGGTCACGCAAATACAGATGCAACCGCAGGGCAATACGAGAAAATACATGAGGTGATGTAGGAGGCCGGGAGGAGGCAGCATATGAGGGGGGGAGGGTGAGTGCGCCATCCCGCCCCCCACGTCAGCGCGCCAAACACATGCCCAATGAAATTCCAATGAAATTCCAATGACATGCAATGACATCAACGAGCCACGAATCTACATAGACGCATATGTGATCACAAGAGGCCAGCAAGTGCAATCGCAATCCTGCTGGTACTTCTTATCGCACCACTTCAGCCAGCGCTCGAAAGCCTGGTAACTCTTCGACCGCGACTTCACTCCGTTCTGCACAGCTTCGCGAAGATTCTCAATCTCTTCTTTCGCAGCTTTCGGTATCTCGTCCAAGCTTTTCATTTTCATCGTCATCCCTTTTTGTATTAGCTGCAGCGCATCCTTTGCTTTCTGCTCCCACTCTTTATCTTCAACCGCGAAACCCTTAATGGGGTCGACTTGTTCGGGGGTGATGACTGGCTTGTATACCGCGCCTGGGCCCAAGCCGCTTACCGGGGGCGGCCAACTCATGGCCTGGCGGTCTGCCCACGTGAGCTCCTCGCTCGGGGGCTCGATCGACGCCCTTTTGGCGACGTTGGTCGGCGGATCGGCACACTGCCGTTTCCCCGGCTCCTTCGCGTGAGTCTTCGCGTCTGCATCGTCCGCTGGTTGCGTCTCGGGCTCCTGTTGGCTCTGGCTCTGGCTTCCGAAGAGTTCGAGCTCCCTGCAGTAGTCCTCCAGACACTCCTCCACCTGCCCAGTGTCCCCCGCCCATTCTTCTCCTTCCTCCGCCAGCTCGTAAGCGCCGCTTTTCACACGCATCAGCTTTTTCGCTCGCTCCCTTTCGATGATCGCGGCAGGCGTGGCGGCCATGTTGATGTAAAGCACGCCACACATGCCGCAGCGCTCGTCGCGACTATCCCCCATGACCTTGCAGCTCTCGCACCGCGGGAGCACGTCGAGGTGGCACGCCGCCGCCTGCGGGGTCGCCGCCTCCTCGCCCGTCTTCGCTGATGACGGCAAGGGGGCTGAGTCGGGCAAGGTGGACTCTTCCGCCGCCGTCGCCACCTCGCCCTGCTTCGCTGATGACGGCAAGGGGGCTGAGTCGGGCAGGGTGGAACCTTGCGTCTCCTTTTGGGTCTCATCCTGGCGCGGCCCCGCTGGGGCAAGAGAGGCGTTCGGCAAACATGCGCGCACACTTGGGGGTGGGGTTATCATCAAAATGTGCGTTCGCCTGTCGGTCCTCGACGTCAATCACTGGCGCCTCTGCCGCCATCTGCGTGGCCGATCCGCTTGCCGACGACGCGTTCCCCTCGAGCGCCATCTGGCTGGCTGCGAGGCGCCGCATTATTTCGGGCGAGGAAACGTCGTCAGGCAAGTAGTTGCCTTCGTCAAACTTCTTCTGGCGAATTGGCGACCCGACGAGTGTCCCCGCAGACTTGTCATCCCCTAGACGCCCGAACGCCCCCGTGTAAGGTTTGTATTCCCCCATGGTTGATAAGGGCCTAGGCGCTCCCGCGCGAACGCCCTCGAGCCGTCCGCGAGTGAGCGATAGCGCCCCAGCTGATCAGGGGGATAACGAGATTGGATACAGAAGGGTGGATGGGGAGGGCAAGAGTGAACGACAATCGAAATGATAACCATGCGAGCAAACATTCCACTGCTGGCAAGCAAACATCCCACTGCTGAACATTCCACTGCTGAAACATTCGCGCAAAACCATCCTTTCTGCTGCCGCCAGTCGCGCGGCCGTCGGGCGCCCACGCGCACGCGCAAGCGCACGCGCGCGCAAGCACCTCTCAAACAATAGTGTCGCCGACGTACTTCGGTCGACCTGCAGTCGCATTTTTGGAGGGGACGTGCAGTCGACGTTGTTCTGTCGACCTTTTTGTCGCCTGACCTTCAGTCGGCTATCTTTTGTCGCTTGACCTTCCATCGGCTATCATTTGTCGCCTGACCTTCAGTCGGCGACCTTTCGTGGCTTGACCATCAGTCAGACTCACTTTGTTTCTTATCGCCTCGCTGTCTCTCCCCAACCCCCCATCTGATCTGCCCTCATATCATCGCCCCACAGCTTCTCTGTCCTCACATCCTCCTCCTCCTCATCATCATCGTCCTCCTGCTCTTCCCCCTGTCATATCCTCATGATCCTTCTTTCTCACCATATCCTCCTCCTCCTCCTCATCCTCCTCATCCTCCTCCTCCTCCTCCTCCTCCTCCTCCCCCTCCTCCTCCGCCTCCTCCTCCGCCTCCTCCTCCTCCTCCTCCTCATCCTCCCCCTCACCCTCCTCCCATCATTATGTATATATGCATGCGCTCCGCCCCCTGCTCAATTCCCGATCTCTCATCCTTCGTCGCATTGCAACTGGCATCAAGCAGCCTGCTTCGCTGGCCATCAACTCGTCCCGCGTCGGGTACAGGTCCTCCTTCTCGATATCGCCTCCCGCCCCTGCCCATTCTTCCCAGTGCGTTAGGTGGGCGACAGTGGGTCGAGGAGGATTGGGCAACAGGATTGTGGGCGAAATGGGGACATGAGAACGACCACTCCCCCTCCCGCCACGCGCGTACTTCTCGGCGACTGCGATCATTATCGCCTTGGCCTTCTCAAGTGGCCAGTCGTCGTTCACCGTGATTTGGCACATCTGTTTGCCACCTTGCTCGATCAGCGCGACGAGACCCAGCGGCGCCCTGTCCTTCGGCGGACATGCATCCTCCTCCTTCACCTCCTCCTCTTTTTCGCCCTCCTTCGGTGCGCTCGTCTTCTCTTCCTTCTCCTCTTCTTTTGCCTCATTCGGTGCGATCGTCTTCTCTTCATCCCCCTCTTCTTCGTCCTCATTCGGTGCGCTCGCATTCGCTTCCAGATCCTCTTCTTCGCCCTCCTTCGGTGCGCTCGTTTTCTCTTCCTTCTCTTCTTCGCCCTCCTTCGGCACGCTCGTCTTCTCTTCCTTCCCATCGCCATTCTCTCCCCCCTCATCCTCCTCATCGGTCGTCAAGAGCTCGTCCACCCACTTCGAATGCCTCCGACTCCAGCGGCTGTACTCTGCCTCCTTCAACCTTGCCTGGTATGCTTTAGCGAACTCCTCAGCCTCCTTTGCCTGCCTCCGTGACCTCTCCTCCAACCTCGTCAGCCTCTGAATCTCCTCCTCCCACAACCTCTTCAGCCTCCGCCTCTCCATGCGAGCTTGTGTCTGCAATGCGTCGGGGTCGTCGTCGTCCTGGGTTGACGAATCGTCATCTTCGGAACCCTTAAGGCCAGGGAGGGGAGGAGAGGGGTAATATGATGATGAGGTGGCGGAGTGCGAGGGGCGGGGAGGGGGCGAAGAGTCCAGAGGAGGAGGATGACGAGGAAGATGAGGAGGACGAGGAGGAGGAGGAGGAGGAGGAGGACGGTGAGGAGGAGGAGGAGGAGGAGGAGGGCGGGCAGGAGGAGGCGGAGTAAAAGGGAAAGGGGGAGGGGTGAGAATCGCACGAGGGAGGGGGCGAGCACGGCGGCTGTCCTTCTTGGGAACCACCCGCAAGGCCACGTCGTCGCGCGTCCCCGCCCAGAACGTGACCTTTTTTGCTTTGCCTCCCCTTTCTTTTTCCTCGAGGTTCGCTTTCATCAGCTCCAGGAGGTCGTCCTTTGTTAAACCTGGCACGGGGAAACTTTCAGCCCCGAAGTGCGCCATCACCACGCCTGCGTCGCTCTCGGGCAGCAGGTTTGAAGTGTACTCTGGCGGCCCCCACTTTCTACCCTGCTTCCTCCTAAGCGCTGCCTTTTTGCGTTTGGGATCGAAGGTTACCCTGTGCAACTCATCGTCATTTGGCGCTTCGGGCTCGGGCGAGGGCGAGGGCGAGGGCTTTGGATCCTCATCACGCGCCGACGAGATCGAGGGTTCCTCCATCGCCGCGAAGCCAACGCCGCGATGCGGTGCCGAGGAGGAGGATTGGGCTGAACTTATCTCAAGCGCTCTCTTCGCTACGCTCTCTAACATGCTTAACCCCTTCTCGTCACTCTCGAACGGCTTCTGATGCCAGCGTGCTGCTGTCTCCTCCCAATCAGCTGCAAACACTTCCTCTTCCGTCATGCTTTCGCGAGGCTTCACCGCAACAGCTGCTGCTGCCTCCGCCGACGGCTTTACCGGTGGCGCGGCTTGCTCTGCAACTGTTGCTGCTGCCCCCGCCGACTGCTCAGCCGCTGACGCTGCTGGCCTTGTTGATTGCCCTGTTGCTGCTGCTGCTGCTGCTGCCTCCGCCGACGGCTTTACCGCTGGCGCGGCTTCTTGCTTTTGCTTCTTCGGTGGCGGCTCCGCCGACGCTGCTGCTGCCTCCGCCGACGGCTGCACCGCTGCCGCTGGCCTTTTCATGACTGGCTCTACGTCGTCGTCTTCTTCTTCGTCCTCCCCGTCCTGCTGTGCTGCCGACGGCTTTCGCATCACTAGCTTGTCGTCGTCGCTGTCGACCTCCCCGTCCTGCTGCGCTGCCGCTGGCTTCCTCATCCCAGCGGGCCGCTTCATCACTGGCTCTAAGTCGTCGTCGTCTTCTTCGACGTCTTCTTCGACGCCGACGTCGCCCGATGCCGTTGGCCGTTTCCTCACTTGCTCTAAGTCGTCGTCGTCGTCTTCTTCTTCTTCTTCTTTTTCTTCTTCTTTCTCTTGTTCTTTTTCTTCGCCATCTTTTGGCAGTAGCTCTTGAAGCCATTTTGTTTCTGGCCGTTTTGATCCTGGCGCGGCCACGGGGGCAGGAGGAGGTCGGGCAAGGGGGGCAACATGGGCAGGAGGAGATAGAGGTAACAGGGGCAGGAGGAGATAGAGGCGAGGAAATATGGGAGGGTAAACAGAACGGGAAGCATATGCACAACGGAGGGCAGCAGTCCTGTGTCCCGAATGTGTCTCACCGCCGTCCGAAGCCTCTTCGCCATCTTCTCGATCCACTTCTCGCGAGCCTCCCGTTCTCTTCCCTCCTGCCTCCTCCTCCTCCTCCTCCTCGCCCTCCTCCTCCCCTCCTCCTCCTCCTCCTGCCCCTCCTCGTCCTCCTTCTTCTCCTTATCCTCCTCCTCCTCCTCCTCCTCCTTCTCCTCCTCCTCCTCCTCCTCCTCATCCTCCTCCTCATCCATTTCCCGCCCATCCCCTCCACGTTCGGAAGGTTGAACTCTTGCAGCTCGTGCACCGCCTTGAGCGCGCTCTCCGCGCACTGTTTGGTGAATTTGCGGCCGTCGAGGGCAGTCAGCAGGGCGTAGAGCATCTTCTTGTGCTCCCGACCCAACCCAATGAATATCCAATGAAATCCCAATGACCCCCAATGATCCTCCTCCTGATCCCACTTCCCTCCCATCATCTCCCCCCCCTCGTCCTATCCCTTCATCCTCCGCCCTCGTGCATGCGTGCCAATATCCCCCATCGCCCCGCCTTGACCAAAATATCTGAATCGACCGGGCTTTTCCTCATGTTCTCTGGGTACATGAAGAAGTTCGAATCCACTCTCATGTGGAAGAGGAGGGCCTGGCGGGCGGGTGGATGGGGCGGCGCGGCAGCGGCCGATGAGGAGGAGGAGGCGGGGGAGGAGGATGAGGGCGAGGAGGAGGAGGAGGAGGAGGAGGAGGAGGAGGAGGAGGAGGAGGAGGAGGAGGAGGAGGAGGGGGGGGGGAGGACGAGGGGGGGGGGGGGGGAGGACGACGAGGCGGGGGATGAGGAGGAGGATGAGGATGGGGAGGAGGAGGAGGAGGAGGAGGAGGAGGAAGAGGAGGAGGAGGAGGGGATGGAGGAGGAGGAGGAGGAGGAGGAGGAGGAGGAGGAGGGGGCGGCATCTGTTAGCTCGTCCTTCCCCCGCGGGCCCCCCCATCCCCCTCCAGCTCCTCATCCCTATAGGTCTCGTCCAGCCCCTTCTTCCACATTTCCCCCATACCCCATCCCCTTACCCCCTTCCCCTCCCCTCCTCTCCCCCGCCGCAACCCTCTCCCGCCCCTGGCCTGGGCCACCACCGCTGGGCCAGGCTCCCACGCGGATTCGTCGTCGGGCTCGTCGCTGCCTTCGAGGTAGCTCGCCGTCTCGTGTGCTGGCTTCTTTTGGGGGGCGCCGCCTCCTTTTGAGGCGGCGCCCCCCTCTTCAGCGCCGTCGCTCTTTGGCGCCATCGCCGCGCGGCCCCTGGGAGGAGAGGGTTCAGGGATGAAGGAGGAGGAGCGCGACCACATGAGGATGGGGAGGAGAGCCGATCGGCGCGGGGGCGGGGGGAGGGCGGGCCGCCCCCAAGGGGCCCCCTCTCGGGGGCCCTTGGGCCAGAATGGCAATCGGATCCTCCTCCTCGTTTTCCTCCCCCCTCCTCGTGTGTGTGTGTGTGTGTGTTTTTTTTTTTTCTCCCCCCGAAGCTTGCCAGGGCTCCATGGCGCGCTATACAACTATCGTGGGCGTCGCGTATAAGAAATCGTACACCACAAAACTAGAATCTAGCCACCCAGCACACTTGCCAACCGAACGAGATCGGATGGATAAACCCCTCTGGCCTAAGAGTGGTGCCGTGCACGGCCCACCCGATCCCGCCAAGAGTCAACGCTTCCAGATGGAGGGTTAACGGGGCCCACGGGGGCCTCGGGTGCACGGCGGCTTCGAAATGCAATTCAAACGTCGCGAACCAGGCGGCGTAAAACGCGGAGTTTGCCGAAAGTAACTCTGTGCCATATTGGGCCAAACGGCTGCGTGGCGAACGTTGCACGTGAGATATGTGCTACACGTTCTGCGCGCATTACATGTATTACTACATATGTTTCATGTGCTACATGCGATATGTGCAGCACATGTGTTGCATGCTACATGTGCCACAACACGTGTTACAGGCTATACATATAATGTACGTAAAATAACGTTGTCCTCAATTTTGTTGATTGTTAACCTTGTCTTCACTTTTGTTGTTTTTAAGTTTGTCTTCACTTTTGCTGCTTGTCTTCACTTTTGCTGCTTGTCTTCATCTTTGTGCGTTTTCATCATCATAAAAGTTGTCTTCATGTTTTTGGTTCCATTCACCCTCTGGGCAGGCCTCCAGAGGCACGCGGGGAGACGCGACGGTGCCACCAGAGGGCTCAAAGACGCCGAAAGATCGCTCCCAAGATGGCCCCTGGACGGCCCAAGATGCCTCCAAGACGCCCCAAGAGGCCTGCAAGAGGCCTCCCAAGAGGGCCCGAAGAGGCAAAATTTTTAGCTTTTCTATAAGTTGTGTCAAAATCTTTAAGGTTTTCGCGTTTTCGGCTTCCCGACGCTCCAAGACGGCCCAAGAGGCCCGAAGATCGCCCCAAGACGGCCCAGGAGGCCCCCAAGACGGGCCCAAGACGGCCCAAGAGGGCCCCAGAGGCCTCCAAGACGGCCCAAGAAGCCCCCAAGACGGCTCCAAGAGGGGGGACCCGAACGGAAATTTCGAGCCCTCGGCCTCCAGGATACCCCGAGACGGTAGAGGGAAACAATTAGTGAACACCCCCCCTGCCCCCAAAACTCAAAGTTGGCACGCGGGGGGGAGACTGCGGTCGAGGTGCAACTCATCAGGCCCACCGCCAACTTTGAACATTGGGGAAGGGGGAGGCGTTCACAGATGAATGTGGCATGAGTGTTCGCTAATTTTTTCCGAGGCCTGGAGGCCTCCGAAAGGCTCCAGAAGCCCAAGGAGTCCCCAAGAGGCCCCCAAGCGGCCCGAGACAGGCCCCAAGAGGCCCCAAAACGGTCCCCAAGAGGCTTCAAAAGTGCTTCCAAGAGGCCCCCGAGAAGCCTACCACGAGATCCCAAACGAACACTCAACACCTTTAACCCAGAACCCAGGCACGGTGGCGGGATGGGCCGAAGGCCATTCGATCCGCCGTCCCCTGTTGATTCATCACAGGGGTGCCTGGCGTGCTAGATCCTTTCGGATTTGGTTTTGGGTTCCTTTTCCCCTCTAAAAAAACTCCCCCTGGGGCTCTGGCCCAGCCCGCCGGCCACCCGGAAGGGCCCACACGAGGTGGTCGCAAAGGTTTTTCCTGCTCCCGACGGCTCCAAGATGGCCTAAGATCGTTTCCAAGAGGGCCAAGATGGCCCTCAAGTTCGCAGAAAATGGTCCAAGATGCCCTCCCATACGGCCCAAGAGGGTCCAAGATACCTCCAAGTTCGCCCAAGAAGCCTCCAAGACGGTCCAAGACGGCCCAAGAGGCCCCCAAGAGGCCTCCAAGACGGCCCAAGAGGCCTCCAAGAGGCCCTCCAGGAGAGCCCGAGGAGATCAAAATCAGTGATTTCCCGATTGTTTTTCAAATCTTTGAGAGCGCGCCCGCAGGGCCCGAGCAAAGGGGAGGGGGGGCTAGGCTTAAGCTACACCCCCCTCCCTTGAGCCGCCCTTGTTGGAAGCACCCCCCCCTCCCCCCTTTTTTTTGCAAGGGGGGGGGGGCTTACAGCTACCCCCCCCCTCCCCCCTTGGGCTCCCCGGAAGCTACCCCCCTCCCCCCTTTCCAAAGGGGGGGGGGGTGCTTAAGCTACCCCCCCCTCCCTTGGCGCCGCCCTGCTGGAAGCTACCCCCCCCCTCCCCCCCTTTCGTGCAAAGGGGGGGGGGGCTTGGAAGCTACCCACCCCCCACCCCCCTTTGGCCGCCCCGGAAGCTACCCCCCCCTACCCCCGGGGGGGTGCTTAAGCTACCGCCCCCCTCCC
>CAUYUJ010014307.1:266618-374118 GCA_963575745.1 Prorocentrum cordatum
GGGGGCTTCAAGCCCCCCCCCCCTTTTGCACCAAGGGAGGGAGGGGGGGGGGCTTCAAAAGCCCCCCCCCCTCCTTTCAAAAGGGGGGGGGTGGCTCACCCCAGCTCCATTACAAGGCGGGAGGGGGGGGTAGCTTGGAAGCCCCCCCCCCTTTCCGGCCACGAAAAGGGAGGGAGGGGGGTAGCTTCCGAACCCCCCCCCCACCCTTTCAAAGGGGGGGCGGGCTCACCCCGGCTTAATATTAAAGGGAGGGAGGCGGGGGGTAGCTTGGAAGCCCCCCCCCCCTTTAGCAAGGAAGGGGGGAGGGGGGTAGCTTCAAGCTGGGGCCCCCCTTTTAGTCTATCGGGCCCCACGCGCGCGTTCTATCAAATCTTTTGACATTTGCTTCTTTTTGGCATTCCGACGGCTCAAGACGGCCCAAGAGGCCCCCAAGATCGCCCCAAGATCGCCCACGAGGCCTCCAGGATGGCCCTATGACGGCCCAAGAGGCCCCCAAGACGGCCCCAAGACGGCCCCAAGAGACCTCCAAGACGGCCAAGATGGCCTCCAAGACGGCTACGATAGCCCAAAAATGCCTCCAAGACGGCCCAAGATGCACCCAAGACGGCCCGGGATGGCTTCAAGATGGCCCAAGACGGCCCTAGAAATGAGCCAGCCCTGGGCAAATTGTGTATGCAGGGTGCGAGCATACCAGGGTTCCTCCTAGAAACACGCCAGCCCTTCGCAAAACTCCGTGCAAGGGGTGAGCATGTCCAGGGCCAGCCCCATGTGGGAGAACGCGCAAGCTTCTGGGGAAAGCCGCGCCGTCACGAACCAGGGGGCATCCAGCAAAACATGAGGGAACGACGGTTCCTCCTAGAAACAAGCGACCCCTGCGCGAAAGAGCATGAAGAAACGTAAAGAAAAACAGACAAGCAAAAGGCTGGGTAGCCGGGGTGGGCCAACATGGAAGGAGGAGGAGGAAGAGGAAAAGGAGGAGGAGGAGGAAGAGGAGGAGGAGGAGGAGGAGGAGTGGGGAAGGGGGAACTCAAGTTGTGCCTAGAAACGAGCCAACCCTCGGTAACTTGTGTATGCAGGAGACGAGCACACCAGGGTTCCTCCTAGAAGCACGCCAGCCCTTCGCAAAACTCCATGCAAGGAGCGAGCATGTCCAGGGTCAGCCCCATGTGGGAGAAAGCGCAAGCTTCTAGGAAAAGCCGCGCCGTCACGAACCAGGGGGCATCCAGCAACACATGAGGAAACGACGGTTCCTCCTAGAAACAAGCCGGCCCTGTGCGAAAGAACACGAAGAAACGTAAGCAAAACAGGGCAAAAGGCTGGGAAGCCGGGACGGGCGAACATTGAAGGAGGAGGAAAAAGGCGGGGGAGAGGAAGCCCAGGTTGTGTTTGGAAACGATCCAACCCTGGGCAAATTGTGTATGCAGGGGGCCAGCAAACCAGGGTTCCCCCCAGAAACACGCCAGCCCTTCGCAAAAGTCCATGCAGGGGGCGAGCATGGCCAGGGCCAGCTCCATGTGGGAGAAACGCAAGCATTTGAGAGAAGCCGCACCGTCAGAATCCAGGGGACATCCAACAAAACATGGGGGAACGACGGTTCCTTCTAGAAACAAGCCGGCCCTGTGCGAAGGAGGGTAGCCGGGATGGGCGAACACGGGAGGAGGAGAGGGGAAGGGGAGGGGAAACCCAGGTTGTGCCTAGAAACGAGCCAGCCCACGGCAAATTGTGTATGCAGGGGGCGAGCATACCAGGGTTCCTCCTAGAAACACGCCAGCCCATCGCAAAACTCCGTGCAGGGGGTGAGCATGGCCAGGGCCAGCCCCATGTGGGGGAACGCGCAAGCCTCTGGGAGACGCACTGTCACGAACCAGGGGGCATCCAACAAAAAACATGAGGGAACGACGGTTCCTTCTAGAAACAAACCGGCCCCTGTGCGGAAGAGCATGAAGAAACGTAAACAAAAAGGGCAGGGCAAAAGGCTGGGTAGCCGGAACAGGCGAACACGGAAGCAGGAGGAGGAGGAGGAGGAGGAGAAGGAGGAGGAGGAGGAGGAGGAGGAGGAGGAGAAGGGAAGGGGGGGGGAGGCCAGGTTGTGCCAAGAAGCGAGCCAGCCCTTGGCAAATTGTGTATGCAGGGGACGGCGAACCAGGGTTCCTCCTTGAAACACGCCAGCCATTCGTAGAAATCCAAGCAGGGGGCGAGCATACCTAGGGCCAGCCCCGTGTGGGAGAAAGCCCAAGCCTGTGAGCAGCGTGCGGCCTCTGTGGGCAGCCTGCTGGGGCCTCTGTGGGCAATGTGGTGGGGCCTCTGTGAGCGCGCTTGGGGCCTCTGTGGGCAGCGTGCTGGGGCCTTTGCGGGCGCGCTTGGGGCCTCTGTGAGCTGCGTCTGAGGCCTCTGTGGGCAACGTGATGGGGCCTTTGTGGGCGCGCTTGGGGCCTCTGTGGGCAATGTCTGGGGCCTCTGTGGGCAGCGTGCTGGGGCCTCTGTGGGCAGAGTGCTGGGGCCTCTGTGCGCGCTTGCGGCCTCTGTGGGCAATGTCTGGGGCCTCTGTGGGCAGCGTGCTGGGGCCTCTGTGGGCGGCGTGCTGGGGCCTCTGTGCGCGCTTGGGGCCTCTGTGGGCAGTGTCTAGGGCCTCTGTGGGCAGCGTGCTGGGGCCTCTGTGGGCGGCGTGCTGGGGCTTCTGTGCGCGCTTGGGGCCTCTGTGGGCAATGTCTGGGGCCTCTGTGGGCAGCGTGCTGGGGCCTCTGTGGGCAGCGTGCTGGGGCCTCTGTGGGCGAGCTGGGGGCCTTTGTGGGCTGTGTCCGGGGCCTCTGTGGGCAGCGTGCTGTCGCCTTTGCGGGCGCGCTTGGGGCCTCTGTGGGCGCGCATGGGGAGGCCCGCCGCCTGCCTTGATTTTTGCGAAGGGTAAGCGTATTTCTAGGAGGGGCTGGCAATATCGGGAAGGGGGCCATGGCTTTTCTTAGAACAGGCCAGCCCGACGCAAAATCTCACGCCATTGGGAGTCCACGCGAAACTGGCTTCCATTGGGAGCAACGTGAACCCAAGGTTCCTCCTAGAAACCAGCCAACCCTCCGCAAAGCCGCACGGACTACGAGAAAGAAGTGCGCGCGAAACCACTGTCCCAGAGGGAACAACATCGGGGGGGCCGTACGTCCTCCTAGAAACAGACCAGCCCTGTGCAAAACAGCACGTAATGGGAACGACAGGCCCACGCTAAACCTGGCACCCGCAAGGAGCAACGTGAACCCGGGGTTCCTCATTAAAAACCAGCCAGCCTTTCGCGAAAACGAGCGGAATCCGAGGAAGAACTCTGCGCGGAACCGCCCTTCCAGAGGGAAACACGTCGGGGGAGGGGGGGGGCCATAGTTCCTCTGGATAACAAACCGACCCAGCGTAAAACATCACGTAATTGAGGGGGGCCCACAGGAAAACACATGGACCCAAGGTTCCTCCTAGAACATGGCAGTCCCACGCGGAGCCGCACGGATTCCGAGGAAGAAATCCATGCGAGACCGTCCTCCCTGAGGGAGCAACGTCGGGGGGAGGAGCGCCCTGGCTCATCTGAGAAACAGCCGGCCCTTCGCAAAACCTCACGTAATTGGACCCACAGGTCCACGCGAAGGCGGCTCCCACAAGGAGCAAAGTGACCCAGGTAGCTCCGAGCAAGGATGTAGAAGGCCCCTCAGTGGGGGGCCGCGCTCGAACACCCGCCTTGGGTGAGCGATGCTCTCCAAGATCCCCCAAGAGGCTTTCCAGAGACTCCGAGGGCCAGTCAAAAGTACCCCACGGCCGAAGACACTGAAAACAGCCCCATAGGAACCCAACACCTCAACAGAAAAGAAGGGCGCCCCCAAAGAGCCCCGAGGGAGCCCCAGCACAGGCATAATATATATATATATATATATATATATATATATATATACATATATATATATGATATATATGTGTGAGGGAACGATTGTGGTATCATGCGCGATCCTCCTCCTCCTCCTCCTCCTCCTCCTCCTCCTCCTCCTCCTCCTCCTCCACATCATCTCATCATCATCATCTCATCATCATCATCATCAGCAGCAGCATCATCATCATCAAATCCTCCTCCTCCTCCTCATCATCATCATCGTCGTCATCGTCGTCATCAGCATCATCATCATCCTCCTCCTCCTCCTCATCATCATCATCCTCCTCATCCTCATCCTCATCCTCATCCTCCTCCTTCATCATCTCATCATCATCATCATCATCATCATCGTCATCGTCATCATCATCGTCATCATCATACTCATCATCATCATCATCATCATCATCATCATCATCATCATCATCATCATCATCATCATCATCATCATCATCATCATCGTCATCATCATCTCATCATCATCTCATCATCATCATCATCATCATCATCATCATCATCATCATCATCATCCTCATCATCATCATCATCATCATCATCATCATCATCATCATCATCATCATCATCATCATCATCATCATCATCATCATCATCATCATCATCATCATCATCATCATCATCATCATCATCATCATCATCATCATCATCATCTTCATCGTCATCGTCATCGTCATCCTCATCATTATAAGCACCACCTTCATCATCAGCATTCACATCGACCACATCCTCACATCCTCCTTGTCGTGATCATCATCCCTCTGGCTCATCATCGACATCATCACCATCATTGTCGTCGTCATCATCAAAATTACCGGACTCGCAGACCGGCACTGAACCGTTGACCCGTTGACCGGTTGATCAGCTGACCAGCTGACGGGCTGACCGGTTGACCAGCTGACCGGTTGACCGGCACGCGGAACAATTGACCGGATGACCGGGTGACCGGGTGACCAAGTGACCGGGTGACCGGTTGACCGGCTGACCGGTTGACCGGGTGACCGGGTGACGGGGTGACCGGGTGACCGGCTGACCGGGTGACCGGGTGACCGGTTGACCGGGTGACCGGTTGACCGGGTGACCGGGTGACCGGGTGACCGGGTGACCGGCTGACCGGGTGACCGGGTGACCAGGTGACCGGATGACCGGCTGACCGGTTGACCGGTTGACCGGCTGACCGGTTGACCGGCTGACCGGTTGACCGGCTGACCGGGTGAGCTGACTGGCTGACCGGCTGACCGGCTGACCAGCTGACCGGCTGACCGGCTGACCGGTTGACCGGCTGACCGGCTGACCGGGGCATGTATTCCACCATAATGGCTGCCGCCTGGGCCTTGGGTGGAGCTCCCTATGGGACTACGAAACGTGAGGGGTGCGCCGAAATGGGGCGGCGGGGCCATGCGGGCGCTGCCCCTTGGGCCTTCGGTGAGGCTCCTTGTGGGGCTACGAAACGTGCGAGGGGTGAGCCACGATGCGGCGGCGGCGCCATGCGGGCGCTGCCGCTTGGGACGTCGGTGGAGCTCCCAGTGGGGCCACGAAACGTGTGAGGCGTGTGCCTGCATGTGAACGGGGAAGGCAGAGGCAGGGATGGGAGGAGGGAGGAGGGCCGCGGGAGGGAAGGGCGGGAGGTGAGGAACGCGGGGCGCTGTCTCATCAAAACGAGGACCCAACATTACAGAACGGTTGGGAAAAGCAAACAAACGTCCACACGCCTCGATTCGCGAATCCTAATCCTCGATCGGCCTGCCATGAAGGACAGGGATCCTGAGGGACCTGGGTCCTGGACGTCGGGGCTTCCCCTGGGGCCAATCGTTCTGTGATGCCCCTGGGGCCGACGAGGGCCCCCAGGGCCCGAAGAAGGCGGAAAATCTCCAGGATCCGTTTCTTTCAGGACCCCTTCCCAGACGTTCGATGGACCGACGTTTGCAGCCCGCGGGCCCCACCAGAGGTCCTGACTTCTTCCCCACGGGTCGTCTTTCGCCCCGATCTGTTCCTGATGGTCCTGCGGCCCGAAAGCGGGGCATGGAGTGGCTGATTCCAGAACCCCTGGACCCAAACATGTTGACGTGACAATGCTACGTCCACCGCCTGCCGCCAGCTCCCGCCGGCGGAGCCGCCGGCGTCTTAATATTGCCGGCTGCCACTGCCCTTCCGCCGGCCTTCCGCCGAAGGCGCACGGCGCCGAAGGCGAGTTCCTTGGTGGAACGGCTGAATGTAGGAGAAGCGCCAAGAAAATCATCATGGCGAAGGACACAATCCATATTCCGCTGTGAGTACTGCAGTGGTGCGTATCCTCTTCGGTGGAGCTCCCTGTGGGACCACGAAACGTGCGAGTGGTGTGCCGAAATGGGCGGCGGGGACGCATGTGGTCTTTACCACTGGGGCTTTCGGTGAAACTTCCTATAGGGCCACGAACCGTGTGAGTGGGGTGCCGACATGAGCGTGATGATGAGGACCAGTGGAGGGCAAAGGCAGGGGTGGGAGGAGGGAGAGGGCAGCGGGAGGATGGGAGGAGGAAGGAGGAGGAGGAGGAAGAGGAGAGGAAGGAAGGAACGCGTGGCGCTGTCTCTTCAAAACCAGGACCCAACACCACAGGTTCGTTGGGGAAAAATGTTCTGACGAACGACCCAAGCATATGCAGTTCTGAACCCCGCGTTGTGAGCACCTTTTTCGGTGGAGCTCCTTCTGGGGCAACGAAACTTGTGGGGGGAGTGCCAAAATGGGCGTGGAACCGCATGCGGACCGTACCACTCCAGCATTCGGTGGAGCTCCCGGTGGGGCCACGAAACGTGTGAGGGGTGTGCCGCCATGGGCGGGGAACCGCATGTGGACTGTGCCACTGGGGCCTTCGGTGGAGCTCCCTGCGGGGTTACGAAACGTGTCAGGAGCGTGCCAAAGCGCTGCGGGGATCCGCATGTGGACTTTGCCGCTGGAGCATTCGGTGGAGCTCCCAGTGGGGCCACGAAACGTGTGAGGGGTGTGCCAAAATATGGGCGGGGAACCGCATGCGGACTTTGCCACTGGGGCCTTCGGTGGGGCTCCCTATGGGGCCACGAAACGTATGAAAGGTGCGCAGAAATGGCCGGGGAACCGCATGTGGATTTTGCCACTGGGGCATCCGGTGGAACTTCCTATGGGGCCGCGAAGCGTGTGAGGGGTGTGCCGAAATACGCGGGGAACCGCCTGTGGACCGTGCCACTGAGGACTTCTCTGGAGCTCCGTGTGGGGCCGCGAAGCGTGTCAACGGTGTGCCGACATGAGCAGCAACCGCATGTGGACTTTGCCACTGGGGCCTTCGGTGGGGCTCCCGATGGGGCCACGAAACGTATGAGGGGTGTGCCGACATGCGTAGGAAACCACATGTGTACTTCGCCACTGGGGCCGTCGGTGGAGCCCCCTATGGAAGCCACGAAACGTGTGAGGGTTTGCGCAATGGGCGGGGAACCGCATGTGGACTTTGCCACATGGGCCTTTGCTGGAGCTCCCTGTGGCGCCGCGAATCATGTGAGGGATGTGCCGAATTGGGCGGGAAACCCCATGTGGACTTTGCCACATGGGGCCTTCGGTGGAACTTTCAATGGGGCCGCGAAACGTGTGAGGGGTGTGCCGCCATGGGCGGGGAACCGAATGTGGATTTTGCCACTGGGGCCTTCGGTGAAGCTCCCAGTGGGGCCACAAAACGTATGAAGGTTGCGCCGTAACGGGTGGGGAACCGCATGTGGACTTTACCACTGGGGCCTTCGGTGGAGCTCCCTATGGGGACCACGAAGCGTGTGAGAGGTGTGCCGAAATGGGCGGGGATCCCCGTGTGGACTTCGCCACTGGGGCCTTCGGTGGAGCTCCCTATGAGGACGCGAGACGTTTGAGGGGTGTGCCGAAACAGGAACATGCGGAGGGCAGAGACAGGGATGGGAGGAGGGAGGAAGGCAAGGAGGAGAAGAAGGAGAAGGAGGAGGAGGAGGAGGAGGAGGAGGAAGGACGCGGGGCGCTGTCTCTTCAAAACCAGGACCCAACTCAACACAGGATGGTTGAGAAAAAAATAGCGAAGGACCCAACCATACGCAATTGTGAATACCGTCGTCGAGAGTATCATCTTCGGCGGGTCTCCTTCTGTGGCCACACAGCGCGTGAAAGGTGTGCCGAAACGGGGGCCGCCATGCGGGCGCTGCCAACGGAGCCGTTGGTAGAGCCCCCTTTTATGGGGCCAAGCAATGTGTGAGGGGTGTACTGGATTGGGGCGGGGCCGCCATGCGGATGCTGCCACTGGGGCCCCGTGCGCCGTCGTTTCGTGTTCATCTCATTCCTTCTCAGTCTTTGCCGACATGGGTGTGCCTGGGTGGCGGGGGCGCATGCGGTCTGCGCCACCTGGACCTTTGGTTGAGCCCCCTATGGGGCCACGAAACGTGTGAGGGATGTGCCGAGGTGTGTGGCGGGGACGCATACGAACTGACCCATTGGGACCGTCGGTATTGCTCCCGATAGGGGCCACAAAACGTGTGAAGGGCGTGCCGAAATTCGAGGGGGGGCGCATGCGGGCTGCGCCACCTGGACCTTCGGAGGAGCTCTCTATGGGGCCACGGAACGTGTGAGTGACATGCCGAAATGGGCGGTGGGGGCGCATGCGGACTTTGCCACTACGAACCTCGTAGAGCTCCCTATGGGGCAGCGAAACATGTGAAGGTTTGCCGAAGTGGGCGGCGGGGACGCATTCGGGCTACGCCACTGAGACCGTCGGTGGAGCTCCCGATGGGCCACGAAACGTGTGAGGGGTGTGCCGAAATGGGCGGCGGGGACGCATGCGGGCTGCGCCACTGGGACCGTCGGTGGAGCTCCCTATGGGGCCACAAAACGTGTGAGAGTGTGCCGGAATCGGTGGCGGGGACGCATGCGGGCTGCGCCACTGTGAGCTTCGGTGGAGCTCCCTATGGGACCACGGACGTGTGAGGGTGTGCCGACATGGGTAGCGGAGACACATCCGGGCCGCGCCACTGGGACCGTCGGTGGAGCTCCGAGTAAGGCCACGAGACGTGCGAGGGTCACACACGCAAGAGGATGCTGATAACGATGCTGAGAACGGTTATGGTGATGATGATGATCATGATCATGATGATGATGATGATGGTGATGATGATGATGATGATGATGATGATGATGATGATGATGATGATGATGATGATGATGATGAGGATGATGATGATGATGCTGATACTGATTATGATGAGGATGATGCTGATGATGATGATGCTGATGATGAGGATGACGATGACGACGCCGGCGACGGCGACGACGACGACGACGATGATGATGATGATGATGATGGTGATGTTGATGATGATGATGATGCTGATGATGATGATGATGATGATGGTAATGGTGATAGTGGTGGTGATTATCATGATAATGGTGGTGATGATGATGAAAACGATGGTGATGGTGGTGGTGGTGATGGTGATGATGATGATAATGGTGGTGATGATGATGCTGATGATGGTAATGGTGATGATGATGATAATGATAATCATGATGATGATGATGATGATGATGATGATGATGATGATGATGATGATGATGATGATGATGATGACGATGACGATGACGATGACGATGACGCTGTTGTATACGATCGCGATTAAGGATTTGCTGAGGGCAGAGGCAGGGATGGGAGGAGGGCAAGGACAAGTGAGGAGTGAGGGCGCTGTCTCTTCAAAACGAGGACCTACCACCACATGATCGTTGAAAAACGACTAACTACGTGTGCATGCGCATATCCGCAGGCCCCCTCCGGGGGCGCAAGGCTGCGAAGGTGTGCGCGGCCTGCTGTTATGTGTTATGTATTGTTATTTGTTGCTTGGCCTGTTGTCTCTCCAGTCCTGTTTCCTGTGTCTTGTTTACTGTCTGCTAGGGGTCCCCGCCGCGCCACCAAACTGCCAACGGGGGGCGGTGAACCTCAAATACTGGCTGCTCTGGGCCACCTCAGAATTCTCATGGTGACGCCACCGCGCGGCCAGAACGGCCCGAGACGCCTCCAAGATTGCCCAGAGAGGCTCCGAAGAGAGCCTCAGGAGCCCAAGACGGCCCAAGATGGCCCTCAGATGTGCCACGATGGCACCAAGACGGCCCAAGATGCTGCCAAGATGGCCCAAGAGGCCTCCAAGAGGCCTCCCAAGAGGGCCCCACGAAGCAAAAATCAACGATTGTCCTAGCGAATTTGAAGGTTTTGGCCTTCTCGCCTTTTCAGCTCTCCGACGCTCCGAAACGGACCAAGAGGGGTTCCCAAGATCGCCCCACGACGGCCCTAGAAACCCCCATGACGGCCCAAGAAGCTCCCAAGACGGCCCCAAGACGGTCCAAGAGGCGCCCCAGACGGCTAAAAAGGGCCCCAAGACTGTCCCGAGAGAGGCCCAAGAGGGAGCCCACGAACCGAAAACTCAACCTTTCCGCTCCGAGAGGGCCCCAGGAGGCCCAAAGAAGGTCCCAAGAGGCCCCAAGAGGCCCCCACGAGGCCCCAAGGAGACCTCCAAAAGACCCAAAATATGCACCAAGAGGCTCCAAACCGGCTTCCAAGAAGCTCTAACAATGACCCGCAGACGCTGCCGAGAAGCCTGCCACGAGAAGCACCCACGGCGATATCCACGCAGCCGCACGCACTAGCAATGGGGGGAGCCGGCGGCAGAGGGCGAAGCCCTTAAGATATACACCAACGTAGCCTGGCGAGAGTTTTCAATGGTTTTTGAAGGATTTACACGTTCACGCCATTTCGGCTTACCCACGCTCCACGACGGCCCAAGAGGCCCCCAAGATCGCCCCAGGACGAGCCAACAGGCCCCCAAGACGGCCCCAAGACGGCCCAAGAGGGCCCGAAGACCGCCCAAGAGGCCCCCGGGACGGCCCAAGAGGGGCCCCAGGATGGCCCCAAGAGGAGGCCCAGAAGGGGGTACCCGAATGAACATTTCGAGCTTTCGGCTCAAGAGGCCCCCAGGAGGCCCTAAGAGGCCCCCTGGAGGCCCCCAACAAACCCCAAAAGAGCCCCAAGAGGCCCCAAGAGGGCCCCAAAAGGTTTCAAAGAAGCCCCTGGGACGCCCCCAAGAGGCCCCTAAACTGCCCCGCAGAAGCCCCCGAGAGCTGTCCGAAGAGACTCCTACAAGCGTATATGAGGATTCTGACCCACAACCCAGGCAAGGTGGCGGGATCACTCCAAGACGCCGACAAACTCCCAGGGAGCGGCCGGTGATGCGCCGCCGGCGTCCTCGATATACACCAACGTAGCCTAGCGAGAGACCCAACAATATGCAATTGTGATGGACTCACTTGTGAGAGTCGTCTTCGATGGCGTTCCTTATGGAGACTCGAAACGTGTGACGGCTGTGCCCGAACAGGGCAGGTGGGACGCATGTGGACTGTGCCACTGGGGCCTTTGCTGGAGCCCCATTCTGGGGCCACGAAACGTGTGAGGGGTGTCCGGACATGGTGCGGGGGGTACTCATGGGGACTGTGCCACTGGGACCATCGGTGGACCTCCCTATGAGGCCACGAAACGTGTGAGTGTGTGCCGAAATGGGATGCGGGGAACCGCATGTGGACTTTGACACTGGGGCCTTCCGTGGGGCTCCATATGGGGCCACGAAGCGTGTGAGGGGTGTGGCGAAGTGGGGCGGGGGGCGTCAATGGACCCTGCCGTTGGGGCCTTTGCTGGAGATCCCCATGGGGCCTCGAAACGTGTGAGTTTGAGTGGTATGCCGAAATGAGGGGGGAGAACGCATGTGGACTGTGCCACTGCGGCCTTCGGTGGAGCTCCCTATGGGGCCACGAAGCGTGTGAGGGTGTGCCGAAATGTGAGGCGAGCACGCACGTTGACTGTGCCGATGTGGCCTTCCGTGGGGCTCCCTATGGGGCCAGGAAACGTGTGAGGGGTGTGCTGACATGATGTCGAAATCGTTGTTCGGAACAGGTTGTGAGAGTCGTCTTCGGTGGCGCTCCTTGTGGAGACTCGAAATGTGTGAGGGTGTGCCCGAAACGGGGCGGGGGGAAGCAGGTGGACTGTGCCGCTGGGGCCTTCGGCGGAGCTCCCTATGGGGCTACGAAACGTGTGAAGGGTGCGCCGACATGATGTCAAAACGGTTGTGCGGAAGGCAGAGGCAGGGATGGGAGGATCCAGGAGGAGAAGCGGAGGAGGCGGGACGCGGAGCGCTGTCCCTGCACAACAAGGACCCATCTCCACAGGAGGTCTGGCTTCCTCCCATGGCAGATCCGCGGCGACGGCGGCGGCCGCCCCGAGCCTTGCGCCTTCGGCGCCACCAGCCTGGAGCGCGGCGCGGCGCCGCGCGCGCATGCCGCCCCCCGCGACCCAGGGCGGCGGCGCGTTCTGTTCGGGCCTCCCGCGGCTGTCGCACCGCTCGAAGCTCGAGGCTCGAGGCTCCAGGCTCGAGGATCGCGGCTCGCGGCTCGAGGCTCGAGGCTCGAGGCTCGAGGCACGAGGCTCGAGGCTCGATGATCCAGGACCGAGGCTCGAGGCTCGAGGATCGAGGATCCAGGCACGAGGCCCCAGGCTCGAAACTCGAGGCACCAAGCTCCAGGCTCGAGGCTCTCGCTCTGCGCAATCTCGGGGATTCAGACCGGTCGTCCTGACACTTCCAAGGGCGTCCGTCGTCGTGGTCGTCGTAGTCATCCGTCGTCCGTGTCGTCGTCGTCGTCGTAGTCGTCGGTCGTCCGTCGTCGTAGTCGTCGGTCGTCCGTCGTCGTAGTCGTCGGTCGTCGTCGCCGTTGTTGTCGTCGTCGTCGTCCTTCGTCGTCGTCGTCGTCGTCATCGTCTGTCGTCGTCGTCGGTCGTCGTCGTCGTCGTCGTCCGTCGTCATCGTCGTCGTCGTCATCGTCTCCGTCGTCGTCGCAGTCGCCGACGCCGTCGCCGTCGCAATCGCCGACGCCGTCGCCATCACCGTCACCGTCGTCGTCTGTCGTCCGTCGTCGTCGTCGTCGTCATCGTCGTCGTCGTCGTCGTCGTCGTCGTCGGTGGTCGCCGTCGCCGTCGTCCGTCGTCGTCGTCGTAATCGTCGTCGTCGTCGCCTTCGCCGTCGCCGTCGCCGTCGCCGTCGTCGTCATCGTCCGTCGTGGTCGTCGTGCTCTTCGTGGTCCTCGTCGTCGTCCCTGTCGTCGTCGTCGTTTGTCGTCCGTGTCGTCGTCGTCCGTCGTCGCCGTCATCACCGTCGTCGTCGTTGTCGTCGTCTTCACCGTCGTCCGTCTCGGTCGTCGTCGTCGTCGTGATTGTGGTCGTCCGTCGTCGTCGTCGTCCGTCGTCGTCGTCATCCGCCGTCCGTCGTCGCCGTCGTCATCCGCATCGCCGTCGTACATACGTGTCGTCGTCGTTCGCCGTTGCCGTCGTCGTCAGTCGTCGTCGTGGTCCGTCAGTCGTCGTCGTCGTCGTAGTCGTCGTCGTCGTCGTCCGTCATCGTCGTCACCGGTCATCGTCGTCGTAGTCGTCGTCGTCGTCGTCGTCGTCCTTCGTCATTGTCTTTGTCGTCGCCGTCTCCCGTCGTCACCGGAATTATCATCATCATCGTCATCATCATCATCATCGTCGTCGTCGTCGACGTCGTCATCGTCGTCGTCGTCCTTCGTCGTTGTCGTCGTCGTCGTTGTCGTCGTCGTCGTTGACGTCGTCGTCGTCGTCGTCGTCCGTCCTCGTCGTCTTTGTCGTCGCCGTCGCCCATCGTCGGCCGTCGTAGACGGCCGCTGGCCGTCGGTCGCGTCAGCCGTCGGCCGTCGGGGTCGAACCTGGCGGCGGGCTCGCGGACAGACCAGCAGACAGGCTGACGGACAGGCACACAGGCAACACAGTCGATCTGAACCTTAAGGACGCACGGTAAGGATGCAAGGGCCTTGGAAGACCGCGTCGACACCTCGCGGGCGAGGCACGGCCAGCAACAGCGGCCAAGGATGGACCGAGGAGGCAAGGATGCCACGATACCCTTGGGGAAGGTCGCCCATCCTTACTCTGAGGGCTGAGTCTAATTGAGAGATGGAAAAATGACCCTACCCTGGGTTACAAGTGCGTGGTCTGTAAACCTCCCGGGAACCCCCAAAGCCTAGAGCCGCCAGGTCACGGCACATCACGCAGGGTTTACCCTGTCAGCCCACAGGAGTTTCAGTGCACAGCGCCTCGTAAACCAGGGTAGGGGCGTTTTTTTTTTACGCCCTTGATCTAAGGCAGGCAGGCACACAGGCAAGCAGACAGACAGGCAAACAGACGGACGGGCACACGGACGGACGGACAGACAGACGGACGGACAGGCGGACAGACACACGGAGAACCGATCCAGTAGGACAGGCCCTGGGAGGGCAGCCTGGGCAGGCTGGGGCCGAGAGGGCTCAGGCGTCGGCGTTGGACGGTCTCATGGGCAGAAGAAGGACGATGAGGAGAATAAGGACAGGAATGAGGAAGCGGCGGAGGAGGAGGAGGAGGAGGAGGAGGAGGAGGAGGAAGAGGAGGGGGAGGAGAAGGAGGAGGGGAGGGGGAGGAGGAGGAGGAGGAGGAGGAGGAGGAGGAGCGAGGAGCGAGGAGGAGGAGGAAGAGGAGGAGGAGGAGGAGGAGCGAGGAGGAGGAGGAGCGGGGAAGAGGAAAGGGAAGGAGGTGAGAGGAGGAGGAGGAGGAGGAGGAGGAGGAGGAGGAGGAGGAGGAGGAGGAGCAGAAGGATCGCACGCCACTGAAGGGGAAAGGGGGGGCGGAGGAAAGTCCGAGAGTCTGACCATTCCTCCTCCCAGGGGGGCCCATCCGAGTGGACCTTTGTCGACCACAGGCAGAAGGCCGAAGACCTGCCCATGGCCCGCGACAGGGCCCCCCAGGAGGATCTATCAGCCGTCTGAGTCAGCGTCAAGTCCCTGGTCTGCAGGGCGCTCTCGCTCAGTTCTCCACGGGATCGCGCTTCGGGCTCGTTCAGCCCAACGGCTGGAGACAGTCAGCAAAGCAAGCAAAAACAAGCGGGCCACTATCCGGCCCGAGTCTCGCCTCTCGCTCCTGGGCCCCTGAGACATTTCCAAGACCCCCCACCAGCTCACGCGCCGCCCCACTGGGAGTCCTCCAGGGGCCCAGCTTGAAAGTTATATTAGGGTGCTCGCCCCTAAGAACCGTTTTCGCATTCTTCTTGCCAAGGTCCACCAGGGCACGCTGGGAGCCCTGACAAGTATTACGGAGCCCTCGGGGGCCTTGCGAAATTGTTGCATAGGCTCCACAGGTGGAGCAAAACAGCATCGGCGGTTGGTATTCGGCCACCACGTCAAACTCCAGCAACTCCAGGGCGCTTGGTCCGTGTCCAGGGCCACCGAGGCCAGCGTCGGACCTGGCTGCTCGCTCGGACTGCCAGCCGGTGGGGAGGGGTCGGGCGGGGGGGAAGCAGTAGCAGCAGCAGCCTCCTCCTTCCGCCTCACCTCCACAGCCTCCTCCATCTCGGCATCACCCTCCACCTAGATCATGACGACTCCCAGATCCGTGCAATGGGCCTCAGCCCTGCTGATGAAGCGGAGCAGGGCCTGTGACAAGGGAAGCACGGCCTTCGCCGCGAGACCAACCGACGGGCCCCTCCTCCCCAGCCTTGCTCCTTGCTTGGCCAACCGATCGTCCACTTGCAACCTTCATGCTCAAACGGCGCGATGTGCCCTTCCCGCGTATCGTTCGCACTGGCGCGTGCCGCTACTTTCTTGAAGAGCAATCCCTGGCGGCCTTCCTTCTGCGAAAGTGCGCATCCAGACGCCCGAGTGGGTGCTCGACGGTCTTGGCGAACTCTGGGCTCCAACAGCAGCGCAGCGTGCCTTTACAATCGGAGTACACCGTAAACGTGCCAACCAGATGACGCAAAGCCATCTGGATCGCGAAATCCTGGCCATCGCGAGCTCCTTGGTCTGGACCAGTCGCGGGGGTGGCAGCTCCAAACCACCCTGCCTGGTAGCGGAGTTTTTTCGCCATGCGCTGAAACACCCCAGCCCGCAACGCGGAAGGGCGGGAACAGCCCGCGCAGACCCGATCCATCACGAAACGCATGGCCTTCGTCCACAGCCAGCGGCGCAGCACCCCCTTCAACCTTGAACTCCCAACTGGGGCCCCAGGCTGGTCGCGAGAAGGCTCGGCAAGGATCAGGGGGGATCCCGCGCGCAAGTTTTTCTTGCAGGTCTGTCGAGCAAGTGGCGAGCCTGCGCACAGGTTCAACTAGCACCGCGGGCAGGGGCGTCTCTCCTCTATCCTTGGCGCGCTGGGCACTGGAATTGGCGGTGGAAGAGGGCCCCTGGCCCTTCCCCACATATGAGACAGCGACTCGGCAGCATGGGATCATGCTCGCGCAGACGGAACTGGGTCCAATGCGAGACTATGACAAGGCCACAAAGGACACGTTGCTCCCTTACCCCCAAGCCCCGTCAGTCGCCACCCCCTCCTCCTGCGGGCCATGCCGCTCTTGTAGCCGCCCGTTGCGCGGCCTCCAAAAATGTGCACCTCGCCAACCTCTGCCTTGCCCAATCTTGGCCAAGCCAGACATTGACTCTCGCCCAAGCTGCAGTGTCAGACAGTACCCGTTGGCCTCCCTAGCGCAACCACTCTAAGACCACAGGGGCCAGGCGCCGACCTTGCGAGACCTGGCAACGCGCGCGGAGCGCGTCAGACGTGACCAAAACAAGTGGGTCCCGAGGCCACCCCCCTTGGAGCACATAGAGGCTAGGTCATTTGAGCACCCACTGGTCAAGCGCCCTTCAGCTCTGAACGCTGCCACGCGGAGCCCTTTCAGCTTACCATTGGGAAGCCCCTGCACGCTGGCTACCCAGAAGGCCTCGGACGTCGCGCCAGCCCGAAAAACCTCTCTACACGGGGCTCCCGCCAGCCTCAAGACCCGTATCTGTCATACTTGTTGCACTTGTTGCTTTGCCTCGCAGAACCATGCTGCGTGCTGACTCAGCGACGGGACCCATTCGTCGCATGGCCTCCTAGGTCCTGGTGGACTTGGCACAGCGCCGACGCTGGCAGCTGGCAGCCGCGCATCAAAAAAAGAAGCGGGAGACGCCGAGGAAGACAGCAGCCCCAGCTTTTTCCTGGGCCACAGGCAGATCCATGCGCCCGAAATCACCCATGCTGGAGTTGAAGGACCCCGGCAAGCTCTTCACTTGTAACTGCGGCGCCGCCAACTGCATGAAGCAACGCATCACCCGCCGCGTTCTTAATACACACTGTGGGCGAGCCCCAACGCCGACCAGCGCATAACGCCGAGAAGCAATGGCCCGGCTAGCGTCGCGGCACCCGAGCAGCCTGCAATCACCGTTCCGTTGGGCTGAATGACGCGGCTGACGGCGCCTTGCCAAGACGCTCGTCGCGGCCCTTGGTGCATGCAGCAATGCGCTCTCAGCAGGGCCAAAGGAAAGTTGCTTCCGCCCGCGAAAGTTCTTCGCGCGAGATGCGCACGTGGAACTTCGTGAGATCTATGAAAAAAATCCCCATGCTGAGGCGCGGCACCTCTCGAGCATATGCAGCAGGCACATTATGCACCCCGGCACTTTTGTCGCATGCTGCGCAATCAACCCCGCGCCCCCGTTCCGCGCGCAGTCAGCGGCGGATGCGACTTCAGACTCGAGTCCGCAGAGGTAGCAGGCCGATAGCCCCCCCCGTGGGCTCGTCAAAAAAAAACGACCCAGACCAGCCATCGGGGCATCTAAAACAGGATCCTTCCCCAAGAAGTGAGGACGGCTGCAAACGCCCCCACCAAAAAGGCCCGGGGGGCTGCAACAGGAGCCCAAGGCCAAGCGAGCCCCAACCTAGCGCCATGGAGAAGCCAAACGAAGCCGCGGCCTCCAAGACTTGCCCCTCAGCAACGGGCGGGAAGTCCCCCGAGACTCGCAACTCCAGGGGCCCCTGTTCAGAGTCTCTGGAGGCCTTGGTCAACATCGGGGTCCAATCCACCAGGATTCTGCCAAAGACTGCCTGACCTAGCAGGCGCCCCAGGGCCTCCTCGGGGGCCGCCGCGCCCCCGCCCTCGAAAACAAACAAAGGCTGAGGAGCGGGGCCTTGGAGCGCATGCGAACCGCCAGACATCCACGACCGACCGACGACTGAGCCGACGCCTTCCATGTTTGTCGGGCTTCCGCGACCTCCCGCTGGATCCTGCGATCCACTTCGCTTTGCACTGCGTCGGCCAGGTTGCCTCTCTCGCGCCTCGCGCGCGTCGAGGCCGCCGAACATGATAGGACAGAACAGGCGCACATCACAGGGGCCTCAGCCGAGGCGAACACATCACGCAGACAGCCCGCTTTCTGCAGGATCCTCGCTCGCCGCTGAGGCGAGGACATCTTCATGTAGTGAATGACCAGCCTGCGCAGTGATAGCCATCTCTGCGTTGTTAGATTGGCCAGGCGACGCAGCTCTTGGCCCCGCGAGGCTTGCAAGTGGGCCAGTTGACCTCGGCGGCCCTGGGCTCGACCAAAGTGCTTCGGAGAAATGATGACGTAAACTTTACCAGGCGCAACTTCCGCTGCTTGAGACCAGGCGGCCATCGCGGCGCGGGGCTGAAGACCGTCGAACGACGGGCCTTCCCATGGCCCTGTAAATTGCATTGTACACCGCTCCTCGTCATCACCAGGGAAGGGAAAAGGGGCCGGCACAGACCAGCTGCTTTAGCCGAAGCACAACCGCAGAACGCGGGCCTGCATGCGTGTCTAGATGAGCCCAACAGTCTACGACACGGTGGTCGAAACACCTGCTGGCAACAAAAAATCACAGCAGCGTTGATGGTACGTGGCTTCCTGAGGCCGCAGACATGAAGCGCCTAAGTGCTCCGCCCACTGGGGCGCTCGGAGATCGCCCGCATCGATGTTCCCGTCGCCTCCTATAATAAAAAGGCACCCAGCTGATGCCACGAGTTCGCACATGCGCTCAAACAGAAAAACGCCAGCCCCCGTCACCCAGGGAGCGGCGCGGCCGCAGACCGAGACAAAAAGAAAAGGCAGCTCGCGATGGGGCCACGGCCTTCACAGCCACAACCCGCTCCGAAACGCGCCGGCGGGCATCCGCGCGGCTGCCGCAATGTGACCTGGCGAGAACTGCGGTGCTGCCTGAGGTCCCTCTTCCCACAGCTCCCGTGCTTGCAGCCTCAGAAAGCCGACCCATAACATCGCTGATGCGCCCGTGCTCTCGCCGTCTTGATCCGGGGCTGCACTGGCCTGCGCTCCTGTGCGAGGCAAACATCGAACTGCATCGCTTTGACCTCACGAGCCCACTCCAAGCGTTTCTTTGCGGTCGCCCAGGCGTTGGAATTTTTGGTGGCTACAGTGAGCCCGAAATCCTGCTAGTCGCCAGCAAGCGTCTGGGCCCGCGCGTCCGCGGCACTGTGACAAGGCTGAGCTCGACCGAAGGCATCGACTGCCCGCACGCCTGCGGCCTCGCTCAAGAGCTCGCACCCACCCCCCTCCAGGGTCTGCCCTGCCACGGGCCCCCCAAGGACGCGACGACGCCCCGACGCGCCAAGGGAGTCGCATCTTCCCGGGGCATCGACCACCCACGCATCTGCGGCCCAGGAAGGCGGCTGGTCCTGATCGAGGGCATCGACCACCCGCATGTCTGCGGCCTCGCTCAAAAGACCACTCCCTGTCGGGGTCTGCCCGCCGGTGGGCCCCCCCGGGACCTCTGCAGGTCCAGGCAAACTGCCGGGTGCGCCTGCGAGGCCGCTGCTTCCCGCGGCATCGACCACCCATTGTGGCCCAGACAGAGGGCTGAACCTGATCGAGGGCATCGACCACCCGCGCGTCTGCGCCTTCGATCTAAGGCTCGCTGCCCCCCTATAGGGTCTGCCCTCGGCCGGGCCCCCCAAGGACCTCCATCGGCCCCAAAAATGCCGTCGCCTCCCGCCTGCCAGCTGATCGCGGAAAAAGCCCAGCAGCCTTCCAAGTTCACCGAAGTGAGCAAAAGCATTACACGACGACCTTGTCAGGAGTCTCATCAGGTCACGAAGCGCTCGCCCGTTCCGCGCGCGAGTAGACCAAGGTCCCCCGCACGCCCCCATGGCCGCCGGCCCCAGCTCGCCGGGGCTCTCTCGCCCATGCCCCCATCTGGGGCGTCCACTATACCACCTGACCATGTCACGCCCGAGCTGGGCGCGGTCTGACCCCCGCAAAAAACTGGCGAGGTTCTCCGCGCACCGATGCTGCCAGGCGCCCCGGCCCGCCTGGCCCCCACCATATATGCTCCAGATCCGTCTGGCGCCCCAGCTCGTCATCGCATCTACAAATTGACGCCTCTTTCTGCATGGGTCGACCTGCGAAATCGCGCCCCTCGGCGGCCCCCCCATCAGGCGATGCACTGGCGGGCCCGCGCAACAAGCCCTCCTGGGCGCGGCGAGCCAGCGTCACCCTGGCTGCAGCGACTGCGGCCCGCAGCTCCCCGGCGCCGGTCGCTGCTGCCGCGGCCCGCTGCTGCTGCGCCCCCGGGGCGGCAGGGGAGGCTGAGCCCGCGGAGCCTCCTCCTGCGCCGGCACCAGACCCAGCGCTCGCATCGGAAGGAGGAGCAGGAGCAGCCCCAGGAGTCGCTGACCCTTCCTCGATGGACACGGACGCAGCGCCATCCACGCGGGCGCTCGGCAGCCATACGCTGGCGCATCGCCCCGGCTTCAGCGCGGAGCTTTTGGATATTCTCCGCACTTTGCCCGATGGCCGCCAGGATGGCATCCTGGAGCTCCTTGGTCACGTTGCCCTTGAACTCTAGCAGTTCGCCCCGATCGACTTCCTCCGCCCCCGGGCCGCCGAGGTCAAGGAGGTCGCCATCGACGATCTCAACTGCGTCGAAGCCGCCCCCGTCCTCCAGCATCTGCGACAGGTTGATTTGGGAACCTGCTGGCACTCGCGTCGCATTTGGCACCGCCGTGCCCGGCGCCCCGCGCTGCAGCTCCGCCTTGAACTCAGCCTGCCAGCGCGCCGCCGCCGCCGCTTTCTTGCTTCAGTCCCTCGAGCGCCTGCTCCGCCCTGCGACACGCAACCCCTTTCGCGCCGATGGTCTCCTCCAGCAACGGCCCCCGAGGCTTGGCCACTGGATTGGGTGCCACTGCCTGCACAAGAGCCTGAAGCTCCTGGGCCCCATATGTCCTTGCCGAAGTGTTGCTGGAGCTGCTCCAGGAGCTCGGTGACCGAGGGAGAGCCCGTGCTGCGCTGTGGCGGCGTCGACGGTTTGGGCACCGCTATGCGGCTAGGCGCCAAGGACCCTGGCGGCTGCGCTGGCTGCCGCTGCCACTGGCCCTCGCCACCTGACGCCGACCATACCCCCTGCGCTGTCCGCCACGGCGGCTGGACCGCAGGGACGAGGGCTGCCCCGCAGGAGTAGCACTCGGACCTCGACTTCCAGTTCCAGCGGCAGCGACAGCTCGTGCAAGAGAGCAACTGTTTTCCCGCATCCTTGCCAATGGGCTCCGCCAGGAGCTCACAAGAACGAGAAACGTGCCTGCGGGGCACAACGTACTGTAATTGGAGTAGCCCTGCCCGGGCTTCGTGTGAAAACCTGGACGCGGCCCAGGGATCGCTGGTAGGGGGCGCACCTCCCCTTGCCACATTTAAGTCGCTGAACCCTACGGACTTGAACCAAGCCTGCTACGGAAGAAGGAGGAGGAAGAGGAGGGGAAGGAAGAGGAGGAGGAGGAAGAGGAAGAGGAAGAGGAGGAGGGATGGATGACGAGGAGGAGGAGGAGGCGGAGCGTCCCCAAGAATGTCCGAGCTCCTTACCTAGCCACCCTACGGGCCCTATGGGCCGATTTGCCTCCAGAAGGGAGGTCCACAGCCTGACGCGCAGCTCTGGCGATCGAACGGGCGACCGCAGCAGGGACCACCCCACTGGTGCCCTCGCGCTTCTCAAGATGGAGAAGGCGGTGCAAGTGGAACATCAACGCCACTCCTCGAGTCGAACCCAGCGAGGGGACGACGAGGGCAAGGGCAGAGAGCGGATCACTGGGCAACGGACGACCTAGGGCCACCCGAACCAGCTCACGAAAGTGTTGACACCAGAAATAGTGCTTCAGGCTATCTGGAGCATCACAACCCAGGCAGCATCTACGGTCTTGATTCTGGAGACGGGTGTCAGTGACCCATCCCCCGAGCCATGTCTTGATGCATCCGCACCTCCAGCTCGGGGGCACACGCATCAGGACCTGCTCAACGTCGTGCCACACTACAGCCGCAGCCTCCAGGGGGGGCACTCCGAACCACTTGGGGAGCCTCTCCGTGATTAGGCCCCTCAGATTCCCATCCCTGGAGGCCCGCAGGCCCACTAAAAGTTCATGCTGAAGACGTCTCCTCCGCCCATCCTCCCACCGCCCCGCCCCACCCTGGCTAGAGGAAAGGAGAGGGGGAGGGCCGCTCTTCTCGAGCAGCGCGCGGCCCTCCGCCTCCGCTCGTGCAAGTGCGACGGCGGGAGCGGGCGCCTCCCACCAGGCAGGCTAGGGCTGGCCTGTCGCGCATCGCACCAGCGGCAGCCTGCGCGAGGCCACCTCACTCAGGCGCGCGGCGGCCCTCCTCCAAGTCTCGAGCGTCGAGAGGGCCGAGCGCATGAGAGACGCCGCCAGGAGGTCGGGCGCGGGCACACACCCGGGGCCACCCAGCGCCTCGAGGTCGAAGAACGTGTTCTTCTTGAAGAGGCTCCCCGAGCACCTCGCCAGCCGGCACAGCAGGAAGCGCTCATCCTCAATCAGCTCCGATGGCATCGGCCAGAGCTGCGCCTTGTAGGCCAGGACGGGCTGGCACCGTCGGCTGCACTCAAAGAAGACAGCCGTCATGTCCAGCGGCGAGGCCGCGAGTGCCAGGACCCTCTCACGCAGGCGCGCGAGCGGCGCAGCCCACTGGGCCGCCAGCGAGGCACCAGGGCCCACGAGGCACCCCAGCAACTCCACCGACGAGGCCACGGTGAAGGAGCCCCACCCGCAGGCCTCATCCAGGCACTTCCTCATCGCGTCCTCCACCTCCGCCGAGAACGGGGCCCAGAGCGGGACGGCCGCGCACTTCTTGGGCTGGAGCTGGAGGCCTGCGAGTCGCTCAGCAAGGCGGAAGATCCTCGCCAGGGTGCGGAGCCCCCGCTTGCAGTAGATCAGGGCCTGGATGTCGTCAGCACACCAGCGGGTCATGCCGAGAGCCTTGGCCTCCAGCTGCTGCAGGTGCGCCCCCACAAACGGCTGCGCGCCGATCACGAACATCGTCCCAGAGAGCGGGTCCCCCTGCAGGATCCCGCACAGGATGACAAAGAGGACCCAGTGGCAGGGCCCCGCCTCCACGACCTCGACATTGGCGCAGGACTCCTTCAACAGGTGCTCCAGGCCGAGCGGCGCCGCCCACGCCTCCAGCACCCACCACATCCAGTCGTGGAGGAGCGACGGGAAGGCGTGAGCGAAGTCGAAGCTCAGGAGGGTCGGCTCCTCCCAGCCGCGAGCATGCTCCAACGCGCACATGGAGGCGACGCGGGACATGGCGTCGAGCTCCACCGGGTTCTCCAGGAAGTTCCTCCCCGTGATGAAGCCACGCTGCGCCTTTGAAGCGCCACGGTCTATCATATCCAGCACCTTCTTCGGCGGGAAGATGGCGATGCCCATGTTGAACTCCCTACGCATGGGGCGGCCCAGGGTCATCCATCTCATAGCCGCGAGGAGCACCTCACAGCCCGCCGAGTGCATCAGCCACGCCTTCGCAGGCAGGCCATCAACCCCAGGTGCAGCAGGCCGCGCACGTCGCAGGGCCTCCTCGATGTGCATAGTCGAGGGAGGCGCCAGAGAGCTCCAGTCAACCTCCTTCATGCCATACTCCGCGATGAAGGCCTTGGAGTCACGCTCCCGACGGCGGTGCTCCGATGAGGCGCCCTCCGCTGCCAGGCACGCAGCACGTGCAGGGGGGCAGAAGACCTCGCCCCAGTGGTTCGCAAGCGTCTCGTGGATCTCGGCAGGCGAGGTGAGCAGCCTGCCGTCAGGGGCTTCCACGGCCGCAAGATGCCGCCGCGGGAGGACCGACCAAAGAGCGGCGCGACGCTCCAGGGCACGACGCTGACCTAGTAGCCGACGGCGATCAGAGACACGAAGTTGCTCTTCGTCAGCTTCAAGCTCCGCCTGGAGCTCGGCACGCCTGGCCCTGGCCACACGCCGCTGCGCCAGGACGAAGCGCCTGAGGAACTCCGCATGGTTCTTCAGCATCACCACGCCCTTCATCACATCAACAGTCATCAGCTCATCCAGCCACGGGTGGCGGACGAGGGGCCGCTCGGCCAACGATGCGTGTTGGCGCGCCACCACCCTTGCCACTTGCCTGAAGATCAGAGCCGTGCACCTCTTCGACCATGGCATGCCCTGCAGCTGCGCGTCCCTAGTCTCAGCCGCGGCCGCCCGCATGGCTCTCACATACACCTGGTACATGTCGGGCGGGGCGCGCGCCGACAGGTCCAGCACCTCCACGTACTGGGCCAGCTTCTCCTTGAACATGGGGAAGCTCACGATGTCCTGGGGGATCGGGGCAGGCCTGAGCGGGTCGCGGGGACGGAGAGGGCGCCACATCCAGGAGATCAGGACAGGCGCGTGGTCGCTGATGTCCCTCCTGTGCAGCTCCTCAGGTTCACCAAGTACCTCGCACTGTTGGTAGCGCTGGGCCACCAGCCAGGACGGTACTCCCAGGAAGACTCGATCGATCCTGGTCTCAAGCTGGCGGCCAGGATGCCAGTGGGTCGCACACGGTGCCACCATCTCCACAGCATCACTCAAGCAGCGCTGCCAGCGTTGCTCTTGCGGGTGCCGAGCAGCAGCAACAGAGCGGGCAGGAGCGTCATCGCCAAAATGGCAGTGCTCCAGCCTGTCACCGAAGTTGAAGCCACCCACAACGAGTACAGCCGCCTTGACGGGATCCATCTTGGCCTCAAGAAGGTCGGCCGAGATCAATGCCTGGACCCGTCGTTGCACACCGCAGTCCAGACCATGGTTGTGAATGTTCCAGTGTGTGAGCGTGCATGGCCTCCCCATGTCATCACTGAAATTGGCACGGATACGCATAACCCTGCCGGGCACCAGTATAAACGATTCCCACACCACGCTCTCATCATCATCAGCCCTACGCATAGGGAAAAGAGTGGCCAGCCCCCCAGTATCTTCGCGCTCTCCCTCACAGAACGAGGAAAATACTCGGGCTCGAATACCCACAAATTTGAGCAGCTCAGTCAGACGGATGCGCGAGCCATGCACCTCCTGCAGCCCCAAAATGACCGAGTCGCGCTTCCAAAACTTGGCAAGGAACTTCGCCCTCGCCTTCGCCGTAGCAGGCTTGTAGTGGCACAGCGCCCCGGCGTTCCACGTGGCGGAGGTGAGCACGAAGTCGGCCGCAGCAGCACGCGGACCAACAGGGGCGTCAAGTCCGTGCCCCAGGCCAGCTCCCGCTTCACCCCCATCTCCGTCTCGACAAAGCCCTCCCCCGTTCACCGCGTCGCCCTCATTCCTCCGCCGTCGGCCCCAGCGTGCCGCCGCCTTGTCAAAGGCACCACTCCGCCGTCGACGGGGCCAGGATGGGCGCCACGATCTGCTCCAGCTGCTCACGAGGAAGTTGATGTTGGCGAAGGACGGCAGCATTCCACTATATTCCACTGGACAACCGGTGGAGAGCCAGGGCCTTCGATCGCAATCTTGACCAGGAGCTGCCACGCCATGGAGAGGGCCCCCTCCAGCTGGTCAGGGCCAACAGGGTCGACGAAGATGCGCTTCGAGAGACCCTCCTCGAGCACCCGACGCATCTTCTTGAGCGTGATCTCGTATGACACCTGGCGGGAGTTCTTGTCCTTGCTGAGGGACAGCGGCGCCGTGTGGCCAGTCGGTGTCGAGGCAGCGACTTGACGCCATGTGCCTCCAGGTCCTCCACCACGCAATGTGGACACCAGCCTGCGCACCCTACGCTCAGCCAGTCCCACGTCACCCTCCATCCTGACCACGAAGCGCTGGCCCAAGTCGTCGCCCTCGACCTTCGCGACCTCCGAGAGCTGCGCGTCCGCCAGTACTGGGGCCATGGCGCGCTCCACCGCCGCGCGCATGAGCGGGGCCTTGCTGGTGACGACCATGACCGCACGGTCGATCGTCCTGCTCCAGGCAGGCCCAGCTTCAGGCGGGGGTGGAAAGCCCGCCGCGACCACTCCGAGCTCCCGCTGGAGCTGCGCCAGGTCCGCCGTGTGCTTCGCCATGATTCTGTCCGTCTCCTTCTGCCTCCTGCGCATCTCGTCCTCGAGCCTCCTGATGTCCTCCTCCTGCTGCTGCTGAATGCGCTCGACCTTCCCCTGCCTGCTCTCAAGAAGCGCCGTGCGGCGCTCGAGAGCCCTCTGGATGCCGTCGAGGCTCTTGTCCATGTTCTGAAGGAGGCGCTCCTGGCTGGAGCGCACCTCTGCAAAGAGCGTGTCCCGCAGGAGGGCAATGGCCGCCGCGGCCTCAGGTGGCGCACCGCCAAGTCCAGCAAGGTCCTCCCCCAGGACAGGCGTGGCCATGCCGCCCACGGGAATGCAGGGGGCCACCCGCTGTGCACCGTGTCCCGCGTGGGCAGCATCAAGGCCAGCAGCAGCGGCCGCCCACGGGTCGTGCGGGGCCGCCGCAGGCTGCGAGGGGAGCGTTGGGCAGGCCGCCTCCGCCTCCAGGAAGGCCGCCTCCTCAGCCTTGAGCGCAGCCAGGGCCGCCCTCTTGGCTTCCTCACGCTCTGCCTCCACATCTCGAGCACGATCACGGGACTGGCGCCCACTGCGCCTGCGGCGGCGCCGCTCTCCACTCCTGGACTTCTCACGAGAAGATGAGGAGGAGCCGCCAGAGGAGGGCGCACGGCCAGCAGCATCAGTAGCACAGCCATCGCCCACATGCGCACCATCCCGCGCAGGGCCCATGGCGTCGAAACTGGAAGCGTTCGGGCCGACAGGAACGGGAAAGGCCTCCGTTTACCCACCGACCTGAGCGGTGGTGCGGTGGGTCCGAGATGACGCCAGACTTCAGGAAGTCTTGCCAGCCGCGGACTAGCGGTATCCGCTTGGTTCCCTGGGGAAACCTGCATCTTGAGCGAAAATGGCTACGGAATGAAGAGGAGGGGGAGGAAGAGGAGGAGAGGGAAGATATGGAGCTACGGGATTAAGGGCCTTTTGGGTGCCCTCTCTGCGCCTCCTGGGGGGCCTCTCGTGGTCGTGGCTGGCCTCCCCTCGAGATTCCCATCCCAAAACACCCCAGAAGAAGTCTGTGAGGCGATGTCTGAGGAGTGCCTCCTCCTTGACCTCCTCCTCCTCCACCACTACACCCCTGCTTAGGGTTAAGAAACTCTGACGCGAAAAATATGAACGTCACTTCAAGCGTTATCTGAAACAGTAGCCCAGGTCCAGATGCACTCAAGTCCAACGACCAAAAAGAAGGTACAAGAAAACGCCCAGGGTTCAGTCCAGGATCATGATTCCTTAAGCAATATATGGATCCCATGAAAATTGATATTATTGTTTCTGAAGATGTCTGATGGGTGTACCGCCTTGTCCTTCTCCTTCTCATCTGACAGCAGAAAAGACTTGGGGTGGAAAACGCTGGGCTTGCGCACACAAGCCCACATGTGGCGGGATCGTGATGCTTTAGCTATCCCTCCTCGTCGTCTCCTTCATTTCAATTTATATTCCTCCTCACATTCCTCCTGCACCAGCGACGTATGTGCACAGCAATCCTCCGTCGGCAAAGTTAGGTACATGCAGTCGCGCTTATCATTCACAAGAGGACCGTGTTCAAGCGGGTAGCACCGCAGAAGAACTTTTACTCTGCACACGTCCGGCAGCATCCGATGGGAACTCCGCGCAAGACGAACGACTTGCAAATGGTGGCGCGAAGCATCTGAGCGGCCGGGGGTGCGGCCTTCTCAGGGGGGGCGATGGTGGTGCGGCCTTCTCAGAGGACAGGGAGGTGTCTCAGAAAGGATCGCGAGTCTCCTGGAGCAGAACAAGAAAAACTTCATCCACATAACCTGTCTGAGGTCAGCGCGAATTCCTTGGTCGGACAAGGGCGGCGCCGCCAGGGGGGGGGGGGAGGGCCATCCGAAAAATCCTCGCGGACCTCCGAAAGTCTGTGTGCATCGAGGTTTTCGCTTGTTCGACTGAAGGGTCGAGGCCATTCGGGAAGGCTTCTCGAAGGCAGGGAGCTCCTGCGAAGCCCTCCCTCCTGGCCCTGTCCGATGCCACGCCCCCATCGCCTTGTCCCCCGTCCTGCGCCGCCACAGGACACGACAGCGGACGCCAGGCAAGAGAGCCCGGCGGTCTGGACCTGCAGAACGCGGAGGCGCGCGGGCGCCGCAAGGGCCCGGCGGTGCCCAGACTGCCAGTGACCCCCTCTGCACACTCGCCAAGCCTCCCTCCTCGGCTCGCGGGGGGGCGTCCTGGGAGGGTGTCGTGGAAGAGAGGGGCTGGCAGATCGTGGCCCGGGCCATCCGCGCGGACGAAGGGGGGGCAGGGAGCGTGCTGAAAGAAGAAGAGGGCCATGAAATCTGGGAGACGTCATGGCGTGGCCACGATACCCACAACTCCGTGAGCATCACCATTCTCTTGCTCACCTCCTGCTATTTCTCCTTCCCTGGACATCCGACGATGTAATTTTGCAATGCGCGGCCCTAGGAGGCTCCGACCTCTTCCCGGGGGCAGTTTGTCGCCACGGATCCATATTCTTTGGCCCTGGGCCCCGAAAACGGGACCTGGATGCGGAAATGGGGTGGAAGCGCTAGAATTGGCAACAAAAGCAGACTCATGATATATATATATATATATATATATATATATATATATATATATGTGTATGGATGTATGCATGTATGTATGTGTGCAGATGTGTGTAAACATGAATGTGTACATATGTACATAGCTGAATACATGAATGTATATATATATATATATATACTTGAACCATCGCGCGCGCTTCGCGCGCGCTCAGGTTCTAGCCCAGGACGGGGGGGCGCTGGACGATCTTGGACAACGCTATCAAGCACAGGCGCGCGATGGCATCAGAGGAGCTTCTGGGGTGTTCCGCATGCTTCGTCAACTGGCTGTTGGAGGCACCTCTTGGGTGCTTTTTGGGGGGGCGTCTGAGGGTCCCTTGGGGGCATCGGTTCTGCAATCTGAAGCCGTCATTGGCCGTCTTGGCTGCGTGGAAGCCCGACTTGAGGCCACCTGCGGCCAGATTGAGACAATTCGGAAGCCTCCCGGGGGCCTCCTGGAAGCAGTTTTGACGCATCGAGGGCACTCTTGGGCTATCTTAAAGCCTCTTGGACGTCTCCTAGGGGCCTTGTAGGCCCTCGGGGAGCTTTTGGGGTCCTCGTCGGACCACTTGGGGGCCTCTTGCGGCCTCCTGTGGGCCTTTTGGGGGGAACGCTCTACTGTTGGGTCGCGTTCCCCTTCTTGGGCCTCTCTTGGGGCTCTTGGGGCCCTCTCGGGCCGTCTTGGGCGCCTCAAGCACCGTCTTGGGGCCCTCGCGGGCCGTCTTGGGGCCCTCTTGGAGGCCTCTTCCTCTATATTGGAGCGGTATTGGAAGCCTCTTGGGCCGTCTTGGAGCATCGGGATGCCAAAAGGCCGGAAAAATTTAAACCCGTCAAAGCCCAATCGTAAAACAATGAGTTGTGCCTCTTGGGGCCACCTTGGGAGATCTCTTGGAACCTCGTCGGCCCTCTTGGGAGCTTCTTGGGGGCCTCTTGGATCCGATTGGGGGCCTCTTGGGACTTCCCGAGAACCTCTCGGGGTAGAAAGCTCGGATTCTCGGTTCGTGTTTCCCTTCTTGGGCCTCTCTTGGGGCCGTCTTGGGGCCCTCGCGGGCCGCCTTGGGCGCCTCAGGCGTCTTGGGCGCCTCCGGCACCGCCTTGGGGCCCTCGTGGGCCGCCCAGGGCCCTCTTGGAAGCCTCTTCGGCCATCTTGGAGCTGTCTTGGAGGCCTCTTCCTCCTCCTCGTCCCCCTCCTCCTCCTCCCACTCCAGCTCTCTCTCCTCCTGATCTTCCTCCTCCTCCTGCAGCGTGTTCCGGAAGGCTCCCGCCGGAACATGCTGTGCACAAGTGCTGTCACTGCTCCCGCCACCGTGCCCTGGGTGGTGGGTCAGAGGCCTCATGGGTGTTGGTTTGGATCTCGTGGTCGGCCTGTCGGGGACGTCGTGAAGGCAGTTTCGCAGCTTCTCGGTAGCCGTTTTGGGACCGTTGTGGAGCCTCCTCGGGGCTGTTTTGTGGCCTCTTTAGGCCTCGTTTGGGCCTCCTGGGTGCCTCTTGGGTGCCTCTTGGGGGCCTCCTGGGGCCTCTTGGGGGCTACTTGGGGCCTCCTAGGGCACTCGTCAAGCGGGAGGGTCGAATTTTGGAGTCGTGGTCCCCCTCTTGGGCGCATCTTGGGGCCGTCTGTGGGCTCTGTTGGGCTGTCTTGGGCGACTCTGGGGCCGTCTTGGGGCCCTCTTGGGCCGTCTTGGGGCGCTCTTGGGGGCCTATTGAGCCGTCTTGGAACGTCGGACAGCCGAAAAAGCTGGAAGGCCACAATCGTTCGAAAACCTTTGTAAAATTTACGATTTCGGCCTCTTGAAGCGCTCTGGAGAGGCGTCTTGAAGCGTCGTGGAGTGCCTTGGGAAGCCTCTCGGGCCGTCTTGGGCCTATCTTGGGCGTCCTGGAGCGGTCTTTCGTCGACTCGGGGCCCGTTTGGGCCGTCTTGGGAACCTCTGGAGGCCCTCCTGGACTATTTTGGACCTCCCCGGCCGCCCCGTCCTCCCATGGGGGGTCGGAGGCGGCGGCCTCCGAGGCCCAGGACGCGGAAACCATGTAAAAACACATGGGAAATGAGCCCCGTGGCCCCCATGGGGGTCAGAGGCACCAATCTGGCGGGCCCAGGTCCCGCTCCCCGGATACAAGTGGCACGTGTGTGCCCAGGCTCATACAAAAAACTGAAGGGGCGTTTGAAGCAGGAGTGAAATCCAACATCGAAGTCGCACTCGAGCGCAACTGGGGTTGCCACACCTTGCGATGTGTGTACCAGGACCCCCCAGGAAGCCTCAGGAGGCCCGACTTGGATACCAGAAGAGGCTCCAGGAGGCCCCAGGATTGTGAGTGTTGTGCGTGTGTGTGTGTGTGATGTATGCTTTGTGTGGTGCGTGCTTCTTGTGTGTTGTAGGTGTTGTGTGTGTGTTATGTTTGTCTAGCGTGTGATGTGTTGGGCGTGATGTGTGTCTCTGTGTGCATGTAGTTCTGAAGCCCCAGGAGGCCCCAGGAAGCCCCAGGCGGCCTCAGGAGGCCCCAGGAGACCCCAGGAGGCTTCAGGAGGCCCCAAGAGGCTCCAGGAGGCCGCAGGAGGCCCCAGGAGGCCCCAGGAGGTTTCAGGAGACCCCAAGGAGGCTCCGAGGCGGGGTCTGGGGAGCCAAAAGGTTCAGAAAGCCCCAGGAGGCCCCAGGAGGTTCCAGGAGGCCCCCAGGAGGCTCCGAGGCGGGGTCTGGGGCTCGATTTTGGAAGGATTTTTCAAGCAAAACCGCCATTCCCTGAGAATCGAAGTCACAATTATTGAAATTACCATGTGTTTTTGAAGGTTTTATTTTAAAATGTTGAAATTCCCATGTGTTTCTGGACCCTGACGTCACGATCTGCGTGAGGGGTGCCACCGATTTTCAGAATTTCGAGGATGTCCCGAGCGAAACGCCCAGAAAAATCGCGGACGCGTGCGCACCAATCGCCTCTGAGCTCTACTCCCTCGGAGAGGTGCGTATGAGAATATATATATATATATATATATATATATATATATATATAATATATATAATATATATATAATATATTATATATATATATATATACATATATATATATATACACACAACACCGTTCGCACGCTCGGCGAGAGCATTTTGTTTCTTATTTCCTGGGATGGTAGGATCATGGGCAATACTGAGCTCGTAACATGCCCTGGCAAGCTCTCTCGCACCATCTGCATAACAATATTCCAACTTCTCCTCCGGGGCTCTCAGGTTTACTAAAAAGTTGCACACGTGAACCGCAGACTTGTCGTGTACACCCTGAGCGGCGAGAGAATCCGGAGCTCGGTCGCGAAAAGTCACACACGCGGTCTCATCGTGGAGTCCCCGCGAGAGTTCATCCATCGCAAACCAATGATCCATCGTCGTCAGCTGTCCGAACGAAGTGGGGTTAGCGTATGGGCGGGGAACCTTTAGCCCTTTGTTCTGCGCTTTGCGCTGTTGCTTTCTGATAGCTTTGGCCCAATTGCACACTGGACAATATGGGTTCTTGGGAGTATGAGTTAGAAGGTGCGGTGGGGAGGCTGCAGCCTTTTTGAGCCGCTCGGCAAGGGTCTCCGACACCTCAACCTCCGCAACGTCTGGGTCTAAATCTGGCGGTGCGTCGACGTCGACTAAGTCGACACCGTCAGAGTCTCCAACCTCGCCCTCCTCGTATCCTGGGGCCGCGTTGCACGCACTGGAGTCCAGTCCTCTACTTACTTCGTACGGGAGGTATCCTGAAACTCCGCATCCGCAATGGCATCTGCATGCGGCAGCGCAAGCCTCGGCTTTGCCAGGCTGCTCGTCGAATGGACCGACGGCTTGACCGCGGTCGGGCAAAGCTGAGAGACTTTTAGAGGCAGCAATACTGGTCGGCGCCCGGTTCCAACCGCATTCGCTGGCCATTTGAGGCGAATAGTAGAAGTAGGTGATGGTATCCGCAGAGTCTATCGAAAACGGGACAGCGGCGCGATCTCAGTCGGCCGCCCATCAGCGTAGCTGCGGGTACCAATCAGCTCATCTGTGTGCAGGTCTATGGTTACGCGAGTCTGGACAGCATGGGGCGGAGGGCCTCCCGCTGATTCCACGTTGTCCAAGAATGCCGCGGCGCCCGGCGTCACGCAACACCACCGCTCGGGGGGCTCGCTCCTTCCGGCGGCAGCCGCGCACATCCACTGACCCAGCGCCTCCTTGCCTGATAGGGTCAAGTATGGCATCTTGCCCTCAACGGCCAGGTCCACTCTTTGGCCGCTGGGCAACAATAGCTAGGGCCTTTGGCCTGCTGGCCAAAAGAAACTCCATCCGCGAACCATGCACCGCTCTCCTACCGAAATCACGCACGGGGTCTCCGGCATGACTAAAGCGTTAAAACTACCACCCTTAAACTTGGGACACGCGATGCGAACTGAACCGAGGGCCTTAGACTCCCCCCCAGCAGTATTCAAAGTGATCGATTGCGGAAGCTTCCGGATCAATCTCATTGCACCTGCGCTCCAAATATATTTCTCCGCTATGAGGCTATACCCGCACCCAGTATCTATAATGAAGCTCAACGCCCCCAGATACGCAGCGTCTTTGTCTGTGCATCCAGCAGCGGCTGAGCTGTGCGGGCCTTCTATCCCCCCTTCGTCCTTCAACCACAGGTGCCAGACATGATCTTGCAGGTCTGATGCTCCGATCAGAGCTTCAGCGACGGATGCCCTCGACTGTATTGACATCTATCTGCGTATTTTTCCTGGGAACTTCCATCTTTGCTACTTGAAGGCAACTCTTTCAAGTCGTGGCGACGCGCCTTCCTCCAAGTGATAGTCGGCTCCTCAGTAGAGGGGTGAAAACGGACACGGAGATTGCATCGGTTACTATTCCGATGTCTTATGCAACTCTTACTATGGGGGACGCACCAGTACTTCTTGATCGCGTCCCGAGAAAGAGGGTACAGGAAATTCGCAAGGACATTGACGAGACTCTCGACCTGTTTCCTGCTGTCCTGGTGAGACTCACCTTTAGAGGTATCCCAATAGTCTCCTCCAACGGCATTAGATGCAACAGTCAAAATTTTAGGGCTATTTTGCTTCTGCCCTGGGAGGCCCCGAAATAATGGGGCGGGGCACGCGACGGCACCCACGCTGATTGAATCAGCGGGTCTCTTCCGACCCTCCCCGTTTTCTGCTCAACCGACGCAGGCTTCGCCACGCCTGCCGAACAAGGACGGCAAGAAAGAAGACCATTAATCGAATTATGTGCATCATTCCTCCAGCACTGACGGCTGAGCCACCAGTGTGGAGCCATTGTCACGTGGCTGGGTGACCTGGAGTGGTCTTGGCGAGCCAGCATTCCTTTCCGCGTGAGCATTTTCCCGTCTCCTTGTAGGAGCGGCAGACCATGTCTTTGCCTTTGCCACCGCCTTTGTTTTTCTCTCCATCCTTTTTTACGCTTGTCAAAATTAGCACTAGAGGCTCTGGAGCCACCATTGCTTCCCGTCCAAGAGATATTGGCAGCGGCAGCATTGGCCTGTTTGGATGTGCGATCATATCCCAAAGAGTGTCCAGCGTCAAGTCTCGCTTGTTCCCACTTGTCACGCTTCAGCTTATCAGCATCAGATAGCCCTCTATGGGCTTTGTTACATCCGTCTTCTGGTCCTCGACAATTCCTGGGATCTCGGGAGTATGCGTAACACGGCATGGCACTGTCTTTCCCACGCGATTGACTTATATTATTCTGCTGTCCTCCTTTTCCACGGTTGCCAGTCGGGGTCTGGGATCGGCCCTGCCCCTTTCGGCCCCTGTCCTTCGATCTCCCTCTAGGGTTCTTATCCTGGGCAGGAGCGGCACTGGATTTTCGCCCCGCACTCGGCCGAGCTGGCGCGGCATTCTTGGGCTTCTCATGATTGAAGGGACAGCCCTTTCCTGCGCACGGGCAAGTTTCGCCTTTGTGCACGTATCTGCACGTGGTCTCGCCCTTAGTCTTTCCGCTTTTCATGACATCCGAGGGTTTCCCCAACTTAGCAGCAATCTCTGCCGGGGCGGCCTTGCTGCCTGCATTCTTCCGCCTGTCATTGTCTCCGCCTCCGCCGGATCGTGCTTGTCTAGCACGTTGGTTCAAGGTGCCCTCATGCACGCCGATGTTCCACTCCTCTTTTTCTCGCAACAAATTTTCTTCCATCTGCCCCATCAACCATTCATAACTCTTTACGCCATGTCCCATTGTATCTCTTGACAAGTCGTAGAACTGGCATACAAAGTTCAGTTTGTTCGGCTTTCTGCATTGTTCAAGAAAGTGCGCATGAATCGAGGCCCTCATCTCATCGGACGGAAGCCTAGCGCCATAAAGCTGTTGATACACATATGCCCACTCATTGTAGAAATGATGCAGGTCAGCATCGGGCTTGCGCGGGTCAATGATCACCTTGAAGAGGTCACGTGAAATGCGATGTTGTCCCAACTCCGATCTTACCGAACACCAATGACAAATTGCTCGCACCATCTCGCGTCCAGTCATGAGTCTTCCCTCGTTCTGGGCGCTGAATTCCATACGAGTAATCTGTTGGAGGACATGAGTATGATGACCAGGCTGATGTCGACTCTTTCGCATCTGGTTGAATTTTTCGATAAGATTCGTTGCGAACATGAGGTCGAGACGCTGGAATCGTCCTGCATCTTTGAGTTGCTCATCCTCCACAGCTGGATCCATAGCCTCAGCAATCCAGTGCTGTGCCGCCTGGCTCTCGGGCGATGATCCAGCGATTGCGCGTACTGCGTGCATTTTCCACTCGCGAATGTTCGTTGCATCAGGGATGTCCAACAAATCAATTTTCTGGTTGTAACCAAACTGTCTCCACTGATCCAACGGCGTGCTTTCGTCAATTACTACCGAGTCGTGCGGTCCGCCGGGGCCCTGAGGCCCCCTGCGCCCACCCCCACCATCAAGAGGGGTCTGAACCCCCTGGGCTTCCGGGAGGGGACCCACGCGGTCATTTACCACGATCATCTTCATGCGAAGATACGATCTCAGTGTTAGGAGCGTCGCTCTTGTCGTCTCCTTCTCCGCCCTGTCCTGCTTCGCCCGACGACTTAGTCGCCGTCGCTCCCGTAGGACCATCTCCATGGGATGGGCGGAAACTGGCGAGAGTATTATCTTCGTTAGGTCCAGTTAGCTTAATCCCTACAAGAAGTCCATTCTCGGCGGTGCTCGGCTTCGCCAGACCTTCTAGGGCAGGGCCTGGAATAGTAAAGGGTTGACGCAATAGGGGCCTCACGGGAGTTTCTTGCGAAAGCAACGGAAATCCGAATGAATTCGATGTGAGTCCAGCTTCTCGTTTATTTTCAGTATATGGAGTCGGAGCGGTGATGATAGCCTTAATTAAGCCTCATCTTTCCTTTCTCTGCATTAGCTGCGTTCGAAGCAATCTCTTATTCTCGCATGTTGGCAGCTGATCTCTCACTCTTCCACAGGTCGCATCTAGAGCATATCCCAGTGCTCGCATCGATATGTTCCTCACACGCCGACCTACCACATCCGACGCAACTGTCCGTCTTTAGGCGAAAACAAACGGCACAGAATTGATCCACGGAGAATGAGTTCCCCTTCTCCTCGGGAGGAGGATGTGTTGCACCTCCTACCGGCAGGGTCGATGCCCCCGCATTTGTCAAGGTCGCCTGATCAAATTGCGTTGGGACGGGTACTATGCCAGACGACTGAGCCGTCGACAACTGGTGTATGTTCGCCCCAGTCGGCTTAGCCGGCGGGCATTTAGCATTGCTCGAAGTTACGCGCTGGAGGGAAGATCTAGTTTCCTCATGCGATTTAAGCTCTTCCAGATAGAGATTGCTCTGGTTGGTTATCTTCGCAGCTACGGCTTGGGTGTTAGCTGCTTCCAGCCTGGCGTTTTTGAGCTCTTCTTGTAAGCCATGTTTTCTCGTTCCGCCATGACTGTCGCGATTTGCTCTCCTTCTATCCTGGCCACCGAGACGGCAGCGGCAATCGCATTGGCGTCGGCTGATTCCTCGTTTGCCATCATGACGGCCTGCCTCTCCGAAGTCAATAATTCTCTGCATGTACTTTCGGCTTCCCGCTCCACTTGCCATTTAACGGCCTCGGTCTGATTATACAGATGTTCTATCAGCGCCTGTTCCCGCTCTCTAGCAGCCATGGCTAGGGCAATCCGCTCAGCCTCGAAAGTTTTTCTAGCTTCGAACACAGCCTCAGTTAATTCTTCTCTGTCCAATCGAGCCCTTTCGGCCAGCTGCGCTTCATTCGTCAGAAACTCTCTCTGAGCGTTGGCCTCCGCCAGCCTGGCCTGGTCCTGAATAGACTGCATGAGGAGATACGTGCAATTATGCTCGCCCACTGGGTAACACTCCGCGCACAGCCATTGCACGTTGCACTTATTGCAAACGTCCGAGCAACTCTTGCACACTGGTTTCCTACATGCGCCTTCTGGCCCGTTGGCTTTCCTGGGCATCTGCTCCCCGGCTGAGGCGCGCAGTCAGGGTTGGGGTTCCAACACGCCTCCATCATGGAAACGGCACTGATGCTCCTTGAAGTATATCTCGCCCCTGATATTGGTATATCGGGTCTTCCCCTGCTTGTAGCATTTGATCTGGGGCGAATGAAGGTACTTTCTGGTGGTTTAGGCGCATTTAAGAACTCCTCATCCTCTCCGTCTTGTGTTATTAGCTGAGCATACGTAGCTGGTTGTCCGACCATTTCTTCACCCTCAACAACAACTGGAATCGAGGGTTGCCAATCACCTGATGCGGTGGCATTACGGAGGAAACCTTCCTTCAGTGGTGAGACGTTTAGCTCGTAGTCCTCATTCCGTTGTTTCTTGAGGTGAGGCGCGGGGGTTCGCCCGGTGGACTCCCTCTCGCGCTTCATCTGGATCTCCGCCCTGTCCGCCTGAGGCGTCAGGATACTAGTGTCTTCATCGGATCCATCTGGAGACCATCTTTCGTCTTGGGCAAAGATGTCTTCTTCCATCATCACGGACAATGCTCGGCTCAGGGAAATATCATTAATGGTGCTATCAAAATCTTCCTCCACGGAATATATTTCATGATCTTTTAAAATTGGGTCATCACTGTCCTGACCGAAGTGTCCGTTAAGTGCTATTGGGATTGGGACGCTGGCACTCGTGCCCACCCATTCGGTCGGGAAATTAGGATACGTATTCAAATTCCCTTGGACTTCCCCTGGCCGGCCGGCTTCACCAGCGGCAATAGCAGTAGCGTGTGGAGCGTTCGGAACTGAGCTGATTGACTCCGTCGATTTGGCACTCCATGACGAAAACGCACTTCGTCTAGGTCTTGATGTTACGCCATCTCGCCCGTACGGGCCCGGGGTTTGCTCACGATTACCAATCGGAGCTCCCGAGGGAGATACGTCTATCGACATTTCGGTTATCCCCTCGGTACTTCTTCCCCTCGCTACCCGAGTGGCGATGTGTGAAGGAGGGATTCGATCCTGAACTGGACCGTCTCTGTCTGCGTCGTGTCCATCATGTTGCACAACGCGCCTGTCGGCGATTCTCGAGATATTGGACACGATATCAGTCTTATCATAGCTCTTTCTCGCAGCGACTGAGTCGCGGGGCACAGCTGAAGGATCTTCTTTTATATGCGACGGCCCCGCGTCGACTGAGTCGCGCGTTTCGGCTGATAACCAGTCTTTCCTCTGAGAACTGGAGTAAGATGACAAAGGAATTAAGATCTCATGTTCACTCTGCTTAGGGAGAGAGGGGACGGGATAATACATTGACAAGACAAGTATCCGCTAAGCAAGACTACTCTATCAGGAATGTGAAGGGAGGAGGTCGGCCGGGGACGGACGACGACGAGCCGCCCGCACGCCCCAGCGCACTCCTTTTCTCTCCTGCAAGCCAAGGTTGGCTTGTTCGAGCAGTCATACAGCTGCGGAACGCAGCTGTCAGTTCCAGCGGACAGTGCAATGCATGCAAACTAAGTTATGTCTTAATTGATTATGAGGCGGAGAGGAACATATTGACTGTCCCCGCTGGTTCTGGTACTTGCGTCGGCGTTGGACGTCGGAAAGGGGGGTCGGGGTTGGCGTTCAGACTGGCGCTGGCGCCCAGGCTGAAGGGGACGCCGGTGAGCTGGGCAGCTCTCTGGTGCACTCTAGCTGCTGGCGACGGTGCTGGCGCGAACTGTGATGTAGGCGTTGGCGTTGGTGCCCGCGTGCGCGCAGGTCCCAGTGCTGGCTTTGGTGCTAGCGTCGGCGGCTGCGCAAGCGCCATCGTCAGTGCTGGCGGCGGTGCTGGTAGAGGCGCTAGCGTTGATACTGGCGTCGGTGCTGACTCAGGCGTAGCGTCACACGATAGGTGGGGCAGAATTCTGTGCATTATCCGCCCTGGGCGGGCACGGCGTCCTCGAAGCCGGTTCGGGGGAACCAAAAAAATACTCAATCGCACCACGATGCAAGACGCAACGAAAATGTCACGGATTCCGTTGCCGTTGCCACGGTAGTGCGGTGGTCGGCGCGGGGGTCGGGCAGCTGGTCGGCGCGGGGCGCGGTGACCTGGCCGCTGATCGCACCACGATGCAAGACGCAACGAAACTGTCACGAATTCCGTTGCCGTTGCCACGGTAGTGCGGTGGACGGTGCGGGGGTCGGGCAGCTGATCGGCGCGGGGCTCGGTGACCTGGCCGTTGCGGGAGCCGCCACCCTGGTCGGTGCGGGGATCAGCGACCAATGCGGCGCGGGAGTCGTCGGGCCACTCGGCACGGGAGTCGGCAAGCTGGTCGGCTCGCGAGTCGCCGAGCCACTCGACACGGGCGTCGGCGAACTGGTCGGTGCGGGAGTCGGTGAGCTGGACGACGCGGGAGTCGGCGAACTGGTCGGCGCTGGGGTCGGTGAGCTGGGCGGGCTGGAAGCCAGTGAGCAGGTCGTCGAGGGAGTCGGCAAGCTGGCTGGCGCTGGAGTCGGTGAGCTGGTCGATGCAGGAGCCGCCGAGTTGGTCGATGTGGGAGTCAATGACCAGCGCCGTGTCGCGGGTTACGCAGCGGCGTGCTGCTGGAACCCGTCGTGTCGCACCGTGTTGTGCCACTGGTACTCGTCGGGCATCGCCCACCTGGTGCTAGCACCGAAGCTGGCAGCACTGGTGGTGGAGATTGTGGTGTGCGTCGAACTAGGTGGTGCCGATTAGTTGCGTGGTGTCGAGGTGTTGCATCACGAGTGGTGATCCCGATATGTTGCGTCGAGGCGATCGGTAGAAACAGACTCATGTGCCAGCCCAAGAAAAAAGGGACTGTCAGTGCATGCTGCGGCCATCCCGCTGTGTGGCGGCATCCTTGTCTATGATCTGGCGAGACCTGTGGATCTGGCGTTGGGGCATCGGTCGAGCGAGGCATGGGGCTAGGGTCGCGGTTGGGGCCAGGGCTGGTTTGGGAGTCGGAAGGGATGCTGGAGCAGCGCGGCGACGTTACTCGCAGACTCGTAGTGCCGTTCATAGCCCCCATCGTGCTGCATGGGGCACCCGCAGCACCGTGCATGAAATTCGTCGCGCAGCTCGTGGTGCCCGTCGTCCTGCTCATGACATTCGTCATGCTGTTTACGGTATCCAATACGCGGCTCACGGTATCCGACTCTGGCAGGGTGGATATCGCACCCTGGTGCATACCTCCGTCGCGGCGGATACCCCGGTAGAGCTCGGATCCGCCGTGGCGGAAGCCGTGGCCGCGCGCGACCCCGTTGTGCTGGGCTCCGACGAGGCTCTCGACATCTTCACCATCATCATCATAGCGCCACAATCCTCACCATCCTCATCACCACCATCATCAGCATCGGCATCATCACCACCATCACCATCATATCAGCCAGCGTTGACTCAAAATGGATAATAGGACAGGTGGAGGACGAGAGGAGGATGGGAGAAGGACGAAAGGAGGACGGGGGCAGGACGGGAACAGGACGGGAGGAGGACGGGAGGAGCAAAATCAAGCAAGCGCAAGCAATCAAGCGGACGCAAGCAAGCGGAAGCAAGCAAGCGGAAGCGAGCACGAGCCAGCGATCAAGTGCAAGCAAGCAAGGGCAAGCAAACGTTGACTCCAAATAGAAAGACGGACAGGAGAAGAACGAGAGAAGGAGAAGACGAGGAGGAGAGGACGGGAGGAGAGGAAGCCAAGAATCAAATGGCAAGCAAAAAGAAGCGAGCAAAAAGAAGCGAGCAGCCATGCAAATACGGAGAGCCATTGGAAATAAGGGAGGGTGTCAATGAAATACGGGGGGCCATTGGAAAAATGGGGGGAGAGGGACCTAAAGACCAATGCTTTATGAAGAGCTAGGCCTCCTATAGTGTAAGCCTATTTGGAGCACCATCCCCATCACCATCACCATCACCATCATTTCATCCTCAGCATCATCATCACCATAACCATTACCATCGCCATCATCATCATCCTCATCCTCCTCATCATCATCCTCATCATCATCATCATCATCATCATCATCATCATCATCATCATCATCGTCGTCGTCGTCGTCGTCGTCGTCGTCGTCGTCGTCGTCGTCGTCGTCGTCGTCGTCGTCGTCGTCGTCGTCAACGTCGTCGTCGTCGTCATCGTCGTCGTCGTCGTCGTCGTCATCAGAGAGAGCGTGATCCACCGCCGCTTCACTGTGGAAACTTCCCCCCTCTCTTCCTCTGGAACCCGGGGGTCCCCCCCCCCCTCCGAAAATCCCCCCCCCTCCCTGCTGGACCCCCCCCCCTTCCCCGGGGCAAACCCCCCCCTCTCCCGTAATCCCCCCCGCCCCCTCCGGAAAACCAAAAAAAGTCACTACTGGTTCGACCCCCCCCCCTCCGGAAAACGGGGGGGGGTCACTACCGGTTCGAACCCCTTCCCCCCCCAACCCCGAAAAACCAGAGGCGGGTCACTGCTGGTTCGGACCCCCCCCCTCCAGAAAACCGAGGGGGGGTCACTACCGGTTCGGACCCCCCCCCTCGAAAACCGGAGGGGGTCACTACCGGTTCGAACCCCCCCCTCGAAAACCAGGGGGGAGGGTCACTACCGGTTCGACCCCCCCACCTCGAAAATCGGGGGGGGGTCACTACCGGTTCGAACCCATCCCCCCCCCCTCCCCACGCTCACCGCCAGCAAACGACTCCCGGGTCCCTACCACCGTCCGCACCACATCCCCCACTGCTGTCCCCAGCACCACTGTCCTCACCACCAGTCCCCACTGTTCCCACCACCGTCCCCACTGTCCCCACCAGTATCGCCACCACCGTCGCACTGTCCCCACTGTCCCCACCACTGTTCCCACCACGGTTCCACTCTCCCCACTTTCTCCACGGCCCCAACCACCGTCCCACTGTCCCCACTGTCCCACTGCCCCCGCCGCTGTCCCACTGAGCTGTCCCACTGTTCCCACCACTGTCCCCACTGTCCCCGCCACTGTCCCAACTGCACCCCTGTCCCACTATCCCACCGCCGTCTTCGCCACCGCTCTCACCACTGTCCCCATCACCACTGTACCCTCCACTGTCCCACTGTTTCCACCACATTCCCACTGTCCCCACACCACTGTCCCCACCACCACCGTCCCCACCACTGTCCCACTGTCCCCACTGTTCCCACCATTGTCCCCGCTGTCCCCACCAGTGCCCCCACCAGTGTCTCACTGTCCCCACTCTCCCCACCATTGTCCCACCACGGTCCCACTCTCCCCACTTCCCCCACGGTCCCCACCATTGTCCCACTGTCCCCACTGTACCCACCGCTGTCCCACCGTCCCCGCCGCTGTCCCACTGTGCTGTCCCACCGTCCCCACTGTCCCCATCACTGTCCCACTGCCCCCACTGTCCCCACCACTTTCCCCACTTGTACTACTGTCGCACCACTGTCCTCACCACCGCCTTCACCACTGGCCCCACCACTACCGTCCCCACCACTGTCCCACTGTCCCCACCACTGTCCCGCGGTCCCCTCACCACTGTCCCCACCACCACCGTCCCCACCACTGTCCGCACCACTGTCCCACTGTCCCCGCACCACTGTCCCCACCACCACCGTTCCCACCACTGTCCAACTGTCCCGAGGAGCGGGAATCGTTTTCTGGCGGCGAGGGGAGGGGTTCGAACCGGCAGTGACCTTCCCTGGTTTTCGAGGGGGGGGGGTTCGACCCGGTAGTGACCCCCCCCTCCTTTTCATGATGGACTGGAGGGGGGGAAGGGGAGGGGTTCGAACTGGTACTGGCCCCCCCCCCCGGCTTTCGAAGGGCGGGGGGGGGACTGGTTGGGAACCCCCAGTGACCCCCCTGATGTTCCGCAAGTAGCGGTGGAGCACGTTCTTGCCGTCATCATCATCATCATCATCATCATCATCATCATCAGCAGCAGCAGCAGCAGCATCATCATCATCATCATCATCATCATCATCATCATCATCATCATCATCATCATCATCATCATCATCATCATCATCATCATCATCATAATCATCATCATCATCATCATCGTCATCATCATCAGCACAATTATCTGCATCATCATTATCATCGTAATCACTTTCTTCTTCATCATCATCAGCAGCATCATCATCACCGTCAACCTCCGCATAGTCATCATCATCATCATCGTCACCATCAGCATCATCATCAGCATCAGCATCAGCAGCAGCATCAACATCGTGATCATCATCCTCAACAACAATTACAAAAGCTAAATCAACAATAACAACAGCAACATCATCATCCACATCGTCTCCGTCGTCGTCAGCACAATCATCATCATCAGCAGCAGCAGCAGTAGCAGCATCATCATAACCATCTTCATCATCAACATCATCAGCATAATCGTCGGCATATTGGCCAACGTCATCATCGTCATATCATCATCATCGTCATCATCATCATCATCGTCATCATCATCATCATCATCATCATCATCGTCATCATCATCATCGTCATCATCATTATCATCATCATCTACGTCATAATCATCATCATCAGCATCGTCAACACCATCTCATTTCCTGTATCCTCTCCTCGACATCCTCCTCCTCCTCCTTCTCCTCCTCCGCACTCCTGTTTGTACTACTTCCGTGCGCCTGCAAATCCGAAACTGGCTCGAATTAATCAAATGCCAGCGCAAAAAGCTGCGTCCGGCTGCAGATGCAAATGACTGCCAACCGAGATATCACAGCCTGCTCGCGCCACGTGGCCGCCACAACATCAGCACCAACATCATCCTCACCAGCAACGTAATCACAATCATCAGCAGCATCAGCATCGTCATCGTCATCATCATAGCACCACTATCCTCAACATCCTCATCACCACCATCATCATCACCACCATCACCATCACCATCACCGTCACCATCACCATCACCATCACAATCATTCCATCCTCAGCATCATCATCATCACCATCACCATCACCATCATCATCATCATCATCATCATCAACGTCGTCATCATCATCATGATAATCATCAGCATCATCATAATCGTAATCAGCTTCTTCTTCATCGTCATCAGCACCATCATCACCGTCAGCATCCTCATAGTCATCATCGTCACCATCGTCGTCATCCTCATCACCATAAGCAGCATCATCCTCAGCATAGTCATCGCAGTAGATCAGCACCACCACCATCATCATCATCCTCGTCACCAGCATCATCCGCATCACCCTTAGCACCGTTAGATTGTCATCAGTATCATCATCATGATCAACGTCATCATCGGCATCATCATCCATCATCATCAGCAGCAGCATCATCATCGTCGTCGTCATCACCGTCATCATGTCCACATCATCACCATCACCAACAACATCCCATCATCCATCCGTCCTTCCTTTTCCTTCGCCATCCCGCCCTCCTCCTCCTCCTCCATCCCTGCCTTCGTTCCCACCTCTTCCCCCTCCTGCTTCTCCTCCTCGTCCTCCCCCCCCATATCCTGCCTTTCCTCCTCCTCCCTTTCCACTGTCATTCGTCAATCACCCCCTCCTTCATAACGCATCCTCCCCAGGATCCCGCACACACCGTTGGTCATCCCACGTGTCCTAATCATCATTCTCCTCCTCCGCCTCCGCCTTCTCTGTGGCGCTTGTCATCATTCACTTCCTCCTCCTCCCCGTTTCCCTCCTCCTCCCCGTCTTCCTCCTCCTCCTACTCCTCCTCCTCCTCCTCCTCCATCTCTCTCCTCCTCCTCCTTCTCATCCTCCTCCTCCTCCTCGTCCTCCGCCTCCTCCTCCTCTTCACCCTCCTCCTCCTCCTCCTCTTCCTCCTCCTCCTCCTCCTCTTCCTCCTCCTCCTCCTCACCCTCATCCTCCTACATCCCTCCTCCCTCCACCCTCGTTCCTCATCGTTCTCCCCTCCCCCTTTCCCTAATGCCACGTCTTACTCCTCCCCCTACCTCACCTCCTCCTCCTCCTCCTCCTGCACGTCCTCCTCCTCTTCGTCCTCCTCCTCCCTCTTGCCATCATCACCTAGCAGCAGCATCCGCCATCCTCATCCGCATTCGCATCCTCCTATCTTTGAGTGCTCCACCTCCCCATCCGCATCCGAATTGGCATCAACAACATCATCAACACCAGCATCACCGTCAGCATCATCATGACCATCAAGACCATCATCACCAGCAGCACCCCGCACACTTCCAATGAATCAATCCTCCCTCCTGCTCTCCCTCCCCATCCCCATCGCCAGCTACGTATCGGACTCCATCAATGATTACGTGCGCAAGTGATACCGGATCTACACAACCCGCAAAAAAGTCAGTCCGTTCGCGGAACGGTCGGGGATGCATCCGCTGCACATACGTGGTTGTGAACCCCCTCCGTGATCCTCCTATTCGTGTCAATTCCCGCTCCTCCTGGTCCTCCTCCTCTTCCTTATTCTTTTCGTCCTCCTCCGCAACAGCATCATCATCACCACCACCGGCATCATCACCATCATCATCACCATTATCGCCGTTCGTCCCAACCCATGATCCCTCATATTGAGTTTCCACCTCGATGCCATAACCGCCAGCCCCCTGCTACTTCACTGCGTCACCATAAACACCAGTATCAACATCATCGCTGCCGCCATCAGCAGCATCGTCATCATCATCGGTGTCATCACCACCATGATCATCATAGCCATCAAGGTCAATATGGTCATCAAAGTCATCAGCATGTTCACCATCAGCAGCACGAGTAGCATGATCATCATCATGATCACCAAAGTTAGCATATTCATCATCACCACCGCCAACATCACGACGACCACCCTCATCACCAGCACGGTCATCATCATGAGTACTGCCATCATCGCCACCATCATCAACACCAACGCCACCATCGCCGCCATCATTCCACATTATCGCCATCACCATCATCATCATCGCATTGGCCACCATCGTGTCATAAAAAATACCATAATCATCAAAGCCACCACAACCACCACTACCATCAGCACCACCACAGCCACAACCGCCATCATCATCACCATCGTCGTCATCATCATTACTATCATCAAGATATCGGACGCTCGTTTTCAAAAGCACCTCGCGCGTGAAGTTTGCGAGGAAAGAGTGGCCACCAAGGGGCGGCCAGGAGCGTCGGGGCGCAGCGGCGCTGTTCCGGCCGCGAACCTCCAAAGCGCCACAGACAGAGAGCTCTCGACCTCTGAAAACTGCAGATCTCTTCCTCCTACTTTCATAGCCGTCACATGAAATCCGACGCTCGTTTTCTAAAGCACCCCGTGTGCGAAGTGTGCGCGGAAAGGCTGGCCAAAGGGCCTGGAGGCCCGACGGGGCGCAGCGGCGCTGGTTCTGCTGGGCGGCCTCACAGGGCCCCAAATACAGAGGGCTCTCGACCTGTTCAAACATTGTCGTGATTCCACGTGTCTGGAATGCGCATGGCCCTCGGAATTTGCCGATGACACAATCACCCAACATCCTATACAGCTGAAGCGAGTTGAGCAAGCTGTTGGACGCGCTGTCGGCTGTCGGACGACACGCGGGAGAATGACAGCGCGGACGAGCCCACGCAGGGATAGCGACGCATGGATTCGGCATTCTCCCAGCGCCCACAGCACTGTAGCAGTTCCAGGTTCTGAAACGAGCGGAGGTGGTGGATGGCCCCACCCCCTCGCAACGACCCAATGGCGCGGGGCGCGTCGCCGATGCCGACGAGGCCCTCGAGGTAGGTGAGCCTCTGGGTCAACCCGCGCAGCCGCCCTGGGCGCAACGCTGCCGCCAGCGAGCGGGGGCCCCCATTATGTTCAGCAACGCAAGATCGTCGATCAGGACGCTCCGGAACTCTGGCCCTCGGTCGGATGTCTTGGCGCAGAGCAGCATAGGCACGCCCGCATTGACGTCGCTTCCAAGTCCCCCAGGCAAGATGAGGCGCTGATCGAAGGCATTCGCGACCTCGTTGGGCCGCAGCAGCGAGTGGAAGGCGAGGAGCACGCGCGCTGACGTCCCGCCCCATCCCTGCGCCTGAGCAGCGACGGCCAACCCCGGGAGCACCTCGGCAGACATGGGCGGGCGCAAGTTCGAGCGGGCGCCTCTCGACCGCCTCGACATTGCGCCGCTGTCTGGGATGACGACCCAGGGGGCCCCTCTGAGTCCTCCGCCGCCTCTGGTGCGGCCTCCTCCCCGCCGGGAGTGGCCCCTGAGTTGGCTTCGGATCCAGGGGCAGGCGCGTGGATCGCCCGCGCTCTAGCAATGGGCCCTCCACGCATCCACCGCGGGCACGCCCAGCGCGCACCGCGGGGCGGGCTCGGTCCGACAAAGCTGCAGATCATTTCAATATACTATCATAAGCGCTGTGCTCACATCGGCATCCTCATCCGCATCCTCATCGTCCTCATCCTCATGATCATCATGATCATCATGATCATCATCATCATCATCATCATCATCATCATCATCATCATCATCATCATCATCATCATCATCATCATCATCATCATCATTATCATCATCATGACCATCATCATCAGCATCATCATCATCATCATCATCCTCATCATCCTCATCATCCTTATCATCATCATCATCATCATCATCATCATCAGCATCATCACCATCATCATCATCATCAGCAGCAGCCATCATCATCATCAGCACCACCATCACCACCATCATCATCAGCAGCATCATCATCGTCATCATCATTACCACCATCACCTTCATCATCACCATCATAAGAATCATCATCAGCATCATCAGCAGCATCATCGTCATCATCATCACCATCACCCGTCACCATCATCATAATCATCAGCATCAGCATGATCACTATCATCAACATCATGATCCTAAACATCATCATTATCACCATCTGCATCATCCGAATCATCATCAGCATCATCATCGGAATCATCATCGTCATCATTATTACCATCACCATCACCATCACCATCACCATCATCAGCATCATCAGCATCATCGTCGTTGTCATCATCATCATGACCATCATCATCGCAGTCGTCATCGTCATCGCCATCGTCAGTATCATCATCATCATCAGCATCATCAGCATAGTCGTAGTCAGCATCATCATTAGCATAATCCTCATCCTTCTCACCATCATCATCATCATCACCACTACCACCACCTCAATCATCATTTATCATCATCAGAATCGCCATCATCATCATCATCATCAGCATCATCAGCATCATCATCAGCATCATCGTCATCGTCATCGTCATCGTCATCGTCATCGTTATCGTCATCGTCTTATGTCCTTGTTTTTCTCCTTGACCTCCTCCTGCTTCTCCTCCTCCTCCCCACTCCTGCTCATACCACTTCTGGCTGCCTGCTACTCCTCGTCTTCCTCCTGCCTGCTCCTCCTGAGATTACCTCCATCAGCGGCGACTTACTTTAATTAATCAACAGCCAGCGCAAGACGCTGCATGCGGCAGCAGATGCAGAGGACTGCCAACCGAGATGACACCACCTGCTCGCACAGCGTGGCCGCCACAGTAGTTCACGCCGCATGCCGCCGCAACGTGCGCCAGAGTGCTGGACATCATCGTTTGGACAACGGGACCTTGAAATGCGGCGCAGCCGGCCAGCATGGGAGCTACTGCCTCGACTCCACGGGCTGCACACGCCAGCTGCTGCGCCTGCGCGCCAGGGTGCCCCAGGGCGGGCCAGCAGCCGCGCCCGGGCAGCTGCGGCGGGGCCTCTGTGGGGAGCCTTCCTTGCTGCGCCGCTGGCGCCTGGCGCGGCACTGCTGCGGCGCTGGGCACCAGGCCTGCCGAGAGCGTCGCCGGCGAGCCGCTGCAGCATCGGGTCCTCGCGGCCGGCGTGGCAAGCAGCTGCGCGGTGGCGCCCGCCGGCCGCGCGGGGCTGCCCCGGCGTGCCTGCACCGCGGCGGCGAAGGCCGGCTCCGTCGCCACGCCCGTGGGCACGGCCAGGCGCTGGAAGCCACTGGCGCTGCCCGGGCCCGAGGCTGCCTGCCACATGCCACCGCCAGCCGCGGCGCCGGGCATTGCTCCCTGCGCGGCGTGGCCAGGCTGCCCGGCACCCAGCGGCGTCACGGCGGGCTGCGGGGCGGCAATGCGCCGGAAGGGTGTCGATTGCAGCGGCGTGCGCGCGGGCGACGGGACGCGCGTCGTCGCGGTCAGGACCCGCTGCGCCTCCTGCTGCGCCGCCTGCTCTGGCCCTGCCCTCGACGGCATCGGCAGCGTCATCGAGGCCGCGCCAGTGCGGCGCGGCGGTACGGGGCCGCGCGGTGGCGCAGGCGGGCTTGGCGTGGCAGAGGCCGAGGGCGATCTCTGGCGCTGCATCGAGCTCTGCTCCAGGCGCGGCGTGCCCTCCAAGAGCGCCCGCGTGGGCACCACGGACGATGGAGGCTGCTTCCGGTTCGGCTCGCGCGTGCCAGGCGCTGAAGGCGGAGGCGCAGCGCAGGGCATCTCGTGCTGCGCGTCCTGGCCTGGAAGGGTCGCGCCATGCACGTTGGGCGAGTGCGGCTGCGCCACGGCTTTGGCCTGGGCCTCCCGGAGGCTCTTCTGCACAGCAGAGATGCCTGGTGCGGGCACATTCTCGGGCACGGGCGCCGAGGAGCTGTGCTCGTGGATGACGTGCTTGTCCAGGGCAGCGGGTGGCTCGGCTACGCTTGCGCGTGTGATCAGCCACTGGTGCTGGAGCACGCTGTCAATAGACATGCGATCTCGCGGTTCGTGCTGAAGCAGCCCGGACACCAGCTCGATCACGGGATTGGGCACAAAAGCGGGGAAGTTGAACTCCTTGGACAGGATCTTTGAGATCAGGAGAACGTGATTTGTGCTCTGGAAGGGCGGCCGCCCAACACACATCTCGTAGAGGAGCACCCCGAGGCTCCAGTTGTCAAGAGTGTGGTCGTGCCCCTTGCCCTGGATCATCTCGGGAGCCAAATCCGCCACCGTGCCGTAGGCACGGCAAGGACTGTCGCCAGACGCGTTGGAGTCCTCAACAAACTCTATGCGGCGAACTTGAAGGGCCCCAGACCCCAACCCCTGCGTGCGAAGCCACGGTGCTCGTGACCATGCTCCCCATGCGCCCCGCGCCCGCAACCCAGGCACTGTGCCCGGATGGGCCAAAGGCCACTAGATAATCGAGCGTCCCACAGAAGGTGGTCCGATTGCCACTTGCCAGCGCACACCAGCCAAAGTCGGCAATCTTCAGCACGTCCGCGTCGGTGACCAGAAGGTTCTCTGGCTTCAAATCCCTGTGGATGATCCGCCGCCGTGCCCCGTCGCACGCTTGTGCGTATTACCAGGAAGCTGTAAGCACGGGAAACGCCCACGGCTGGATTCACAGGCGGAACGTGCGGGGCCACTGGCACAGGGCTGAACCTAAACGGTGTTTTTCGTTTTCGTTATTGTTTCGTTTTCCTTCGCTTTTCTCTCGAATCCGCCTTTACCGCAAAACGAAATCGAAACGAAAACGGCCCACGAAATCGCCAAAAACACAGTTTAGGTCCAGCCCTGCACTGGCACATCGGCATACCTAGCCACACAAGGGCCTGGCGTTGAAAGACGTGAGGCCACATGTGCATCCAGCACTTCCTGGTAAAATGCCCCTGGGCTGTCCCGGGGGCGACGCCCCTCAGTGAGTCGCCGCGTCGCCAGAGTTCCCTAAACCTTGCCCTCCCTGGCATGGATACCAACCCAGAAGCAACTCAAAGGTCCCAGCAACCCTCCGAGAAAACATCAAGACCGGTCCAGAGAGATCCAAGACCTACCGACACGCCTCAAGGAGCCCCATAGAGACCCAACAGACACCAGTAACAATCCAGGTCCCGAAGAGGCCCCAGGAAGCCCCCAAGAGGACTTAAGAGGATTTCCAGGGGCTTAAGGAGACACTCGGGAGGTCAAACAAGCGGAAAGCATGAAGTTGCTCATGTGTGGTGTATGTATGTAACCTGTGCTAGCCCGAAACAGCAGCAAGAAACAAGATGGGCGGCGCGAGCGTCACCAAGATGACCACGAGATGGCTCGGGGCAATCCCACGACGGCCCTCGGACCTCAGGACATTCCAAACGCGGCCAGAGACTGGGCCGACAAAGATGGCCCCAAGACGGCCCCAAGGCCACTCCAAATGGCCTCTACGCGATCTTACACTTATCATTTTGGGAGAACTCGGTGGAGCCATGACGCAAAATACTACCAAAGGCTTCCTGGCCCGAGGGGGCCGTAAAACCATGGTAGAACCCGAGCGGACGCGTACGAGCACGGTCCGGTATAAATTCCGACACTGCACTGGCACGGGGTCCAGACTTGCCGCAGGCACTCGGATGTTGTGGGAGTGAAGATGCTGCAGTCCCCGGGCTACCTGCACGAAATAGTGTTTCGACACAGGCTCTGGAAATCGGCGCCCCATCCGCGTCCTCAGGAGCTGGTAAAGTTCTCCTTTGGCGCAGTATTCCAACAGTAGGTAAACGGTTTCTTTGTCCTCGAAGTGTTTGTAGAGACGTAATATGTTATCATGTTTGATATTCTGCTGCACTTGGATCTCCCTCTCGACCTGGTCGATGAGATCGCTTTCGATGACCTCGAACTTCTGCATTGTTCACCGACCCCTCAGGGTCACGGGCATGTGAGATGTTGTGGGAGGCCGTTGTCACTGGTTTACCCTGAGGTCCAGGCATTGTTTTTATCACACCTGGCGTTTTCGCCCAGTGTCGAGCACCAAGATCATTACATACCGATCTGGCTCGAAAAATGCCGCGGAAAAATTCGGTCTCGGGATCCGATCGCGACGGGTCGCTCAGTTTCAATGTTTTGCGCAACCCCTGATCTCACGGTAAAACGGGGGTGTTGCGAGGGTGCCTGTTGTGCCCGCCTGGTGTGCCCGCGGGCGCATGGGCATCCAAAGCCGTCCAAATGGTTCCAAGATGACCCCAGACAGCTCCAGGTGGCTTCCAAGATCGCACAGGATGGTCAAGCGTGGTCCAAGATAACCTCCAGCATACGGCCAAGTGCCGCCAAAACGGCTGCATAACGGCTCGAAATGGCCAGGGAATTACCAAACAATGAGATACGGGGGAATTTTGGGGGTGTCTCCGCCCGTCCTCCTCACACTCTCTGTCCGAAAAAACAAAAAGAACGATCGAGAACAAACTTCCCCGAAAGACGGGATCTTTTGATTTGGTGTTCCTGGTTTTCTTCATTGGCTGTGGAGTTGTCTTGATTGCTAAATGTGTTTCATGTGATACGTTTGTTTTCGTGATGTCCTTTTCTGCCCGCGGCCCCACGACGACCCCAGGCTTGGCGACAGCGGGGCGAAGGCAGGCCAGGAAATCAGGAAAACAACCAAACAAAAACTGAAAAACCAAGAACATACCCCAACCAAACATGAAACCAATCCGCCGGCCCCCTTGAGGGGCCATCAGGCTGCGAGGCTTAGGCTTGCTGCTTCCTGCACCAGTTCCAGTTTCCAGTTTCCATTGTGTGACAATACTGCTTTCTGCTTCCTACTGTAAATTGTTACTGTCTGCGCGAGGGGGGGGAGCCGGAAAGGACCCTGGTTAGCACCCCCCAGGAGATCGGCGGGTCCAAAAACACATGGGATTTGCCACATTTCTGAAATCTGGTGGCACCCCTCACGCAGATCGGCGGGGTCCGGGTCCAAAAACACAAAGGATTTGCCACATTTCTGAAATCCGGTGGCACCCCTCACGCAGATCGGCGGGGTCAGGGTCCAAAAACACATGGGGTTTGCCGCATTTCTGAAATTCGGTATCACCCCTCACGCAGATCAGCCGGGTCCGGATCCAAAAACAAAAAGGATTTACCGCATGTTTTGAATTCGGTGGCACCCCTCATGCAAATCGGCGGGGTCAGGGTCCAAAAACACAAGGGATTTGCCACATTTCTGAAATTCGGTGGCACCCCTCACGCAGATCGGCGGGGTCAGGGTCCAAAAACACAAAGGATTTGCCACATTTCTGAAATCCGGTGGCACCCCTCACGCAGATCGGCGGTGTCAGGGTCCAAAAACATAAAGTATTTTTTGCATTTTTGAAATCCGGTGGCACCCCTCACGCAGATCGGCGGGGTCTGGGCCCAAAAACACAAAGGATTTGCCACATTTCTGAAATCCGGTGGCACCCCTCACGCAGATCGGCGGGGTCAGGGTCCAAAAACAAATGGGATTTGAAACATTTCTGAAATTCGGTGGAACCCCTCATGCAGATCCGTAGGGTCCGGGTCCAAAAACAAAAGGGATTTGCAACATGTCTGAAATTCGGCGGCACCCCTTACGCAGATCGGCAGGGTCAGGGTCGAAAAACAACTAGGTCCCGACACTGCTTCACGGCAAAGCCAAAGCCTCATGACTTCGCTCTTCCATGGCCCATTCTCCGAGAGAGGGGGCCGGCGGCAGAGGGCGAAGCTCTTACGGAAAAAATAACACCAAGCAATCTAGGGCTGGCGAAGGAGGTTCGCCAACAGGCTGTTGAGATAATTTTGGATGCCTCTGAGTTTGTCTTGAGGCTCTTTCGGGCCGTCGCGGGGCTATCGTGGGGCCTGCCCTCCGGGCTCCAAATATCCACTGGAGATCGGATGGAGGAAAAGAAATAGGAGAAGGGTAAAGACGATGGCATAACAATAAGTTTGGTGCGTGCGTGTGTCTGTGCGACGAAATTCGCACATCCATCTGCTGCTCGCGCTTGAAAACCCTCTGCGCCGCTGACTTAAAAAAGTGTATGTGCGTATGTGCGCGAATGGTCCCGTGAGCGTGCGTTTGTGTGTGATGCAACGCACTGAAGATTTCAGCTACACGCTGCGCGATGTCAGCTATATACATGCTGACTTGGATGCATCTGCATGCTCCATGTGCCAAACAACCAGCTCCATGCTGGAGATTACAGCTAAGAGCTGCGCATGTTAAGTTAGATGCCGAGCCGGATGAAGCTACACGCTGCGCGTGCCTAGCAGCTACATACGCGCGCGAGATTACATACACGCTGCGCGTGCCTAGCAGGAAAACTGGAAACATAAGAGGCTGGAATCATAACCGACAATGAGGTTCGAGTAGGTGAAATGGCACCGGCCCACGCCCGCGCAAAATAAAAAGGAAGCGGGCCTTAGCCCCGAAGAAAATAAAATAGCGCACCCGCCATGCTCTTGCGAGGCCCCGAGCCGGCCCGAACCCAACACCGCGCCGACGGAGGCGGCAAGCCGCCTGCGGTCTGGCCCACACATGGCGACGCAAAACGCTGGCCCGCAGCGAATGAAAGCATTGAATTTGGCGGCGGCCTGGGAGGGGCGGGGGCGGCCCAAACAACTGGCATCAATGGATCGGCCGACAAAACAATAACGCTAAGAATCTGACGCTGCGAAAGGGCGCCCTGCCGAAACCGCAAATTACAAACACAAAGGTATGCCCGCAGCGAATAAACAGAAGGCGCCGGCGGTGGCCCGGGAGGGGCGGGAGGCCAACAGGAATCAATGGATCGGCCGCCCAAAATAAACACAAAGATTTTAGAGCGGCGACGGGGCGCCCCGCCAAAGCCGCAAATTACAAACACAAAGGTAGGCCCGCAGCGAAAAGACACAGGGCGCTGGCGGTGGCCTGGGAGGGGCGGAGGCGAGCCTAACAACTGGAATCAATGGTTCAGCCACCCGAAACAAACGCAAAGATTTTGACGCGGCCGCGGGCGCCCCGCCAAAGCCGCAAATGACAAGAAAACAAACCCGTCTCAACGAATAAATAGAAGGCGGTTATATACATATATATATATGCGTATATGAATATATGAGTATGATGTATAAATATCACCATATATATGTATATATATATATACATATCTTGGAGATGGCTTCGCGGTGGGGAGTGGTGCGTGTGTGCGCGCGCGTGTGCGTGTGTGTGTGTGTGTGCGTGCGTGTGCGTGCGTGCGTGTGCGTGCGTGCGTGCGTACGTGTGCTCGCGTGTGCTCGCGTGTGCGTGCGTGTCGTAGTGGGTGCGCGCGCGCGACGGCGCGCACGGCGGTGTCGGTGGCGGGCGGGGAAGGGAGTCAAAACGCTGCAAAACTGAAACATAAACGCGCATTGTTGAGCCAGGCCTTGGACGCGGCGCCCCACCGAAGCCGCAAACAACAAGGACACAATAACATCAAGTAAAAACGTGAGACCCTCCGCGGGCCAAAGTACCCCAAACCAGAACAACGCCAAAGATGCCCTGCCAAGGTGCCAACCAACTTCTGGTTCCTGGCCAACGCGCGCGCGCGCATCTGGTTCAATCCCAGCCCTAGGCCCTAGGCCGCACAGCCTGAACCGCGAGCCCCCCACCCCGCCCACCAAACCAACGCTGTCTTCCTGTGAACGGGCCCTGCCTCCGCGCCGCCGTCACCCACGAGCGCGCGGCTGCTGGCGGGGCATCTTGTTTGCAAGACCGAAGCACATGGAGGGTCTCGCCCGCGCCGCTGACTCGCGAGGCCTGCGACAGACTTCGCCGCTCTAGCAGTGGGCCTCGGCGCTACGTCGCACGCCCTGGCGCTCGCGCACGCGATCCAAACTCCCGCCCCGACCCCCGCGCCAAGATGCCGCGCGCAACCTCGCCCTGCCGCCTTAAGACTCAACGCCGCGGCCCCGCGGCCTGCCACCTCCCCCCCCCTGAGAAAAAGAGTTTAATAGAGTTTAATGGAAAAAGCCCCCACACACACCCACCACCCACCCCCCACCCCCCACCCCCACCCCACACCCGCCCTCCCCCCCCCCGCCCACCCCCCCACCCACCCACCACACCCACACCCACACCCACACACCCACCCAACCACCCAACCACCCACACACACGCACACACACACACACACACCACACACACACACACACACCACACATACCTACACACACACACAAACACACGCGCCACCCCCCCCCCCATCCCACACACCACACCACACACACACACACATAAAAAAACGCACACAGCCACACACACACACAAAACCACACCCACCAACCCACCCACCCACCCACCCACCACCCACCCACCACCCACCCCCACCCACCCCACCCACCCACCCACCCACCCCACCACACACACACACACACACACCCGGACCCCCACCCGATAATCATTTTCTCGGGGGGGGGGGGGGGGGGGGGGGCGGGGTCCGGAACCCCCCGCTCCCCCTTGCTATGGGAGGGCAGGGAGAGGTTTTGGATCCTTCCCCCTGCCAACAACGGCAGGAAGCGTTGATTCAAAGACCTCAACACACGCACAGACGGTCCACGAGGGCCCCAAAGCCCCCAAGAGGCCGCCAAAAGCACCCAAGAGGCCCCCGAGACGACCCGCACAGTTTTGGGTCCCCCACATGGCCACACAGCATTGAAGGAGGCGTCTGCGAGAACCCACGCGTCCCGAAAGCGCGCGAAGGCCCCCCCCAGAAAAAACATCCAGTGCACACAGGAGGCCGGCGGATCCGACTCGAGCCGGTGAATCTTCAGGGCGTACACGTCATCCGTCCCTCTGAGGCGGATCCTGCGCACAACGCCGAACGATCCTTTGCCCAGCTGGCGTCCACCATCCTCCACGTCGAGCACCTCGAAATCCTCCAGCGCCACCTCGAGCCCAGGCGACTGCGCGCGGCGGGAGGGATCCGTGTAGTCCCCCGAACGGGTGCCATCCTCTGAGGGGGGAACCGCAACGGCCGACACGAACCGGCCGAGCCGCATCGCTGCCTGCACACAAACCAAAACCACCGAAGACTCACGATTCGATGTGTGAATCGATGTCGATCCCCAGGACCGACGTTTCATCCCTTGTTTGTATCGACACCATCGTCATTGCCATCGTCATCGTCATCGTCATCACCACCACCACCACCACCATCACAACCATCGTCATCATCATTACCACCATCATCATCATCACCATCACCATCATCATCATCACCCTCATCATAATCATCATCGGCATCATCACCATCGTCATCATCCTCATCCTCATCATAGGCATGATACACGACGCTCGCTGTCCAAAGCACCCCATGTGTGCGAGGACAGGCTGGCCAAAGGGCGGCCTGGGCTACAGGGCGCAGCGGCATGTTCTCTGCCGCGCTGCCTCAAAAACGGAGCGTTCGAAACCTGTACAAATCCTGTTCGCAAGGGTCGGGGGGGCAAGGCGAGAAAGCTGCAGACCACTTCCTTCTACTATCAGAACCGCTGATCTCACAGGATATCGAACGCTCGTTTTTCAAAGCAGCCCACGTGTGAAGTTAGCGAACAAAGGCTGGCCAAAGGGCGGCCTGGGCTGCAGGGCGCAGCGGCATGGGTCGGGGGGTAGGGCGAGAAAGCTGCATATCATGTTCTTCTACTATCATAGCCACTGAGCTCACAGGATCTCGAACGCTCGTTTTCCAAAGCGCCCTATTCGTGAAGTTTGCGAGGAAAGGCTGGCCAAAGGGCGGCCTGGGCTGCAGGGCGCAGCAGCATGTTCTCTGCCGCACTGCCTCAGAGACAGAGAGCTCTCACCCTCTTCCAATCTTACCGTTAGAACTACGTGTGAAATACGCGTATTCCCCCTTGGCGCGTCGGCGACACAATCACCCGACGCCCCATGTATCTGGAGCGACCTGGGCAAAGTGCTGGACACGTTGTCGGCCGTCTGCCGGCACGCGGGCGAAGGACAGGGCAGCCGCGCCCATCTGGAGATAGTCACGCATTGATTTTGCATTGTCCCAGCGCCTACGGTATTGTAGCAGGCCCAGATTCTGAGACGAGCGGAAATCACGAATGGCCCCGCCTCCCAGCAACAACCAAGCGCGCGCGGCGAGTCGCTGATGCCGACAAGGCCTTCAAGGTAGATGTACCTTGGGTGGGCCCACGTAACTGCCCGGGCATATCGCTGACGCCGGGGAAAGGAGGTCGAAGACGCGCCCGACCAAGTTCAGCAGCGACGGATCATCAATCGGGATGCTCTGGAACTTTGGCCATCGGTCTAATGTTTTTTCCGAGAGCAATACGAGAACGCCTGCGTCGACGTCACCTCCAAGGTCCCCCGGCAAGTCGAGGTGCTGCCTGAAGGAATTCGCGACCTCGCTGGGCCGCATCAGCAAGTGGAAGGCGAGGAGGAGACACGCTGCTGTCTTGTCCCATCCCTGCGTCTGGGCAGCCACGGACAGGGCTAGAAGCACCTCCACAAGCATGGGCGTCCGCATCTCAACTGGCTCGAGTCTGCGCCAGCGGGCCACCACGGCCCTCGCAGGCCGCAGTTGGCCGCAGGTCTGCGGCCAGCGTAGGCGAGAACGGTGGCGTTGAGCAGCTTGATGCTACGCACGACACGGCCGGGGCGGGGTAGGCCATGATCCTGGAGCCAGCAACCCCACCGATCAATCATGTTGATGCACGGGCGTGTAATTCGTAGGCTTGGGCCGCCACTCGAAGGCCCAGCCCGGCCCGCGAGGTTGCCCGGCGCGAGAGCGAGCCTCGATGCCCAGGAAGGCCTTCCCCACGGCTGCAGAAGATCCCCAGTAGCACCGGCAGAGTGGCGAGCGGCGAGCACACGTCGAGCTGCTCAGCAGCCGCGCAGCACCACTCGCTGGAGCTGCCACTTCCGTCAACGCCGCCAGACACCGTTGTCGCACTTGACGCCGCCCTCCAGGACGAGGTAGTGGTGGCCGCGGTCGCACCGCCTTGCCAGCAGGGGCAGGAACGCCCGACGCCCTTTCCAGGTGGTCTTTTCGCCAGCGCCTGCCCCACGCGCACCAATCCATGACGCACTCGTAGAGCGGGCCCGTGCTGAGGAACTCTTGGAGCTCACGGAAAGCCCGCCGAATTGCTGGGGCTACCCCCGAACCCGTAGCGAGCCGACGCGGTCGAGGCCTCCGCAAGATCCAGCCCGGCCTCCGCGCACTCGTTGCCCCATGGGACGTTACCGCAGCCCCCATGGCCGCTGGCGCGTCTGGGGGGGGGGGGCACGAGCACAAGTTCATGCGCCGCGAGAAGGTTCTGCAGGGAGGCCCCAGCCTGACCCTCGAGATGAGCTCGATCTCCTGGGGGACTACGTCGGGACCACGTCGGGACTAGGCCATGCTGCACGACGCGGCTCACGACGTATCCACCCGAGGCGCGCCGGGGCTGCCCTCGGGGGGGGCCTTTGACCCGCCGAAGGCGTCGTAGAAGACCGGCGGACAGCGCCCCAAGAGCGAGCGACGCACGTGCGCGGCCCAGCCCAAAGCTTTTCGGCGGCGGCGATGGATTCCACAATCTCAGGAGGACGCGGTCTGGCCTTGCGCATCACAGCTCCTCTCGTTGGTCCGCCCCGAGGATTGTGGCCACTGCGAACCACTAGAAGAAGAGGAGAGAGCACCCTGCGAACAGAAAAAAGGGGGAGCAATAGAAAATCCTGCTCAAAATCCTGCTGAACGATCACCCTCGGACAGCAACGCTGCGTACAATTCGTGAGTCTATGAGCACCGGAATGCGCTTGCCATGCACGTTTGGGTGCATGGCCGCCCGTTTGGCCAGCAACCTGGGGGCGACGGCCTCCTGCGCGTCGATGTGGCGCCGTCCTGGGCACCTATCGCTAAGCAGGCTGGTACACTGTTTGGACCCTTCCAGGAATGCACGAGGAGATCACCAAACACCGCCCCTTCCCAGGACCTCGAAATGCTCACTGGAATCTGGGGGCCCAAATGGTAATGGTTTTAGCCTCACCGCGCCGCCTGTCCGTCGAAGAGCTCGTGCCCAAAGCCAGACCGCCTCCTCCACGTAGAGCGGCGCCGACGCGACTTCCCCAGAGGCTCCCAAGACGGCCCCCAAAGGCCCCCAAGACGGCCCACGAGGCTTCCAAGACGCCCACGATGACCTTCAAGACCACCCTCAATCGCCCCAATATGGCCCCAAGACGGCCCAAAGAGGCTCCAAAGACGGCTTCCGACATGGTCAGACGGGCCAGGAACGCCGCAAGACGGCAAAAGAGGCCCCCAAGAAGCCCTTAGAGGTCCCCAAGAAGCCCAAAGAGGCCCCCGAGAGGCATCCAAGAAGCCCCCAGGAAGCTCCCAGCAGGCCACAAGAGTGCCCCAAGAAGCTTCCAAGGGGTCTCCTGATCCTTCTCCTCATCCTCCTTGTCCCTGTCTTCATCCTCCTCTCCCTCCCCCCCCGTATTCCCAGAAGGGCTTCCACAACGGCTGGGGGAACGCATGGTCCAATAGCGTGGCCAAACTCTGCCCACACGCTGGGCCACAGAGGCGTATCGTAAAAGGCAGGGGGCGGCGGCGATTCGCCGTAGGCGTCTTCGATGCTTTGATGTTTGCCCCTTCGACTGGCGTTGGCCAGGCGGCGGCCAGAGGGCAGGGGAAGGAAAGGAGAAAAAGGAGAAGCGCAAAAGGACGAGGACGAGGACGAGGACGAGGGCGAGGGCGAGGACGAGCAGGAGGGGGAGGAGGACAAGGGGGACAAGGAGCGAACGACACGCAACAAGGAGGACAAGGAGGAGGAGGAGGAGGAGGAGGAGCAGGAGGAAGAGGAGGGGGAGCTGGAGAAGGAGGAGGAGGAGGAGGAGGAGAAGGGTGACGAGGACGAGGACGAGGACGAGGACGATGGCGAGGAGGAGGAGGAGAAGGAGGAGGAGGAGGACAAAGAATAGAAGGAGTAGGAGGAGGAGGAGCAGGAGGAGGAGGCGGAGGAGGAGGAGGAGCAGGAGGAGGAGGAGAAGGAGGAGCAGGAGGAGCAGGAGGGGGAAGAGGGGCACGTCCCCCTGGCCTCTCCACTCCTGTCCCCGCCGTCCTCCAACACCTACGCCCCTATCTCTCTTCCCCCCCCCCTTGTCATCTTCGAGCACCACCGACCCTCAGACCTCTACCGGGCTGCGCGGCGACGAGAACCCCGAGGGGAATCCAGTCGTGGCCACGAAAAGTCCTCGGGAAGCCTTCCAGGGGTTCCCAAGACACCCAAACAGCGAAAGCCTCGATCCCCGATCCTCGACCCCACCTCGTGCCCTCGCCATCCTCCTGCTGCGCGGCTTCCGGCCCCATCGGCGGCCCGACGGCACCCGCGCCCGCGGCGGGGGCAGCAACGCCACGGTCAGCCCACGGGCATTGGCGTGCTCTGCGCCAAGCGACTGCGGATCTGATGATGGTGATGGTGATGGTGATGGTGATGGTGATGGTGATGGTGATGGTGATGGTGATGGTGATGGTGATGGTGATGGTGATGGTGATGGTGATGGTGATGGTGATGGTGATGGTGATGGTGATGGTGATGGTGATGGTGATGGTGATGGTGATGGTGATGGTGATGGTGATGGTGATGGTGATGGTGATGGTGATGGTGATGGTGATGGTGATGGTGATGGTGATGGTGATGGTGATGGTGATGGTGATGGTGATGGTGATGGTGATGTGATGGTGATGGTGATGGTGATGGTGATGGTGGTGATGGTGATGGAGATGGTGATGGAGATGGTGATGGTGTGGTGATGGTGATGGTGATATGGTGATGGTGATGGTGATGGTGATGGTGATGGTGATGGTGATGGTGATGGTGATGGTAATGGTGATATTGATGGTGATGGTGATGGTGATGGTGATGGTGATGGTGATGGTGATGGTGATGGTGATGGTGATGGTGATGGATGGTGAGGTGATGGTGATGGTGATGGTGATGGTGATGGTGGTGATGGTGATGGTGATGGGTGATGGTGATGGTGATGGTGATGGTGATGGTGATGGTGATGGTGATGGTGATGGTGATGGTGATGGTGATGGTGATGGTGATGGTGATGGTGATGGTGATGGTGATGGTGATGGTGATGGTGATGGTGATGGTGATGGTGGTGGTGATGGTGATGGTGATGGTGATGGTGATGGTGATGGTGATGGTGATGGTGATGGTGATGGTGATGGTGATGGTGATGGTGATGGTGATGGTGATGGTGATGGTGATGGTGATGAAGATGGTGATGGTGATGGTGATGGTGATATTGATGGTGATGGTGATGGTGATGGTGATGCCCTGCGCTTTGGGGTTGGTTAGTCTAGGCTCGCTGGGCCTGCTCAACCACAAGAAAATAAAAACACAACGGGGCTCCCCCTTCGTTTGGACTCTGAAACGGAGTCCGCAACATCTGAAACCGAGACGGAGGCGGCGACCTCTTGCCTCGGGCACGGGTCGAGGCACTATCTAAATAGCTGCCAAGCTGGATCGGACGAGAGGCTAACCTAACTCGAAACCAAATCCGAAAGGGTCATAGCCGGCCTCATCTTCGAGCTCGACCTCGACACCCATCGCCTCCTCCCAGTCGGGGGGGGGGGGGAGGAGGAGGCGGGAGAGGGTCGGAGGTGAAAGGAGCGAGACGAGCGAGTTGGGACTCCGAGAACCCCGCAGACCGATGGGGAAGGGGCCTCGTCACAGTACGCTTCTGTAAAATTCGAACAATCGATCGATGCATTAAAATGGTCAAAGTAAAACGGTCCCTGGCTTTCTGAATTACAGAGGTCGGGAGGGGGCGTAACTTGGCAGCATTAGCGGCAAGCACATCAACATTTTTATTCAACTCCTCGGCGAGCGGATGCACAGCGCCGCGGTCCACACCGTCATCGCCCTGGTGCGAGTACACGTGCTCGATGTAGAACATCTCGGGCTTGGCATCAATCACAATCTTGTTCTGGGTCCAGATGTCATTCCAGCTTCCTCCAGGGGGATCTCCTCCTTGTAGTAGGTTGTTGAATTCACGAACACATTGTTGATTGTCGCAGTAGATCCAAGCGGGCTCTTCCGCAACGCGTACAACATGAAGTAGAGCTCGGGCTTCAGCGCGCGCACTACTTTGTCGTGGTCCGCATAGCTTCGAGGAATAGTTTAGGCGGTGGCGTGGCGCCACATATACAGCATATCCAGGTCGAGCTAGCCACTGATGTTGAGGGAAACGGCAGGCGCCATCCGTAGCTAAGGCCAGCCACCGCTTGTTCTCGTCGTCGGTGATGTAGTTGACCATGTCCTCGGCGGGGTCGTCGTCAACTTGCTGTGGGGGTCGATGTTGCGGGGGTTCAGGTAGGGCTACGAATTCGTTGTAGAGGGTGACCGTCTCCTCATCGATGTACGTGACACCACAATGACGTGTTGAAGGCGGCCACTGATCACGTTCTTGAACTTGTGGATATTGGAGTAGTGGTGCGCGCTCTTCTCGCCATCAAGGGCACTCCCACAGGATGTGTTCTTGCGTTTCCTGTTCTCTGTCACAGAACCTGCACACCGCTGAAGTGTCTCCTGGAGTTGATGATCTTTGCAATCTCTGTTGCGTGTGATCGCCGCCGGCTAGAAATACAGACAGAAGACCACGCTGCCACTTAGTAAGACGATGCCTGAGACTGCGTGTTCGCAAGAGCCAAGAATTTGAAACCATGCCAATGCCGTACTTGTGCTTGGCCACGTCTCCGAGGTCGTTCCGCGTAGCGGGCGCCTTACGTTGAAACCACCGTCGTTGGGCGTCTCGAAGATGATGCATGAGAAAGTCACTGCGCCCTTCGAGCCACGAAATGGGAGTGCCCAAGTCGGCCAGCAGGATGTCGAAGGATGGCCAGCGCCAGTTGAGCTGGTTGAGCATCTTGACGAACGTTCGAACTGGACCAGGGCAGGCGGCATCCGCATCTTGGATATGCTCACGAAGGTCACGCACGTAGTCACGAAGCTGTGGCACCCGCAGAACCTGACGGCGTAACGAGAGGGTAACTCCCCTCTGGCTGATCGTGATGGGGTCGAGGAGGTGGCCCTTCAGGACGACGCTCAACAAGATCCACTGGCAGGTCGACTGCCGCCCCTTAGGCATGATGGTCGCAAACATGGCGCGGTAGTAATCCCGCAGCTGTCGGTTGGAGGGCGTGCCGAGGTCGGTGCCCGCAGCAACCATGGATGCCGCCATCGTTTGCGCGATGTCGGCGCACTTATGTAGAGAAACGGGGAGCCGTTGAGCACGTTGAAGTCGTTGAGCTGCAGCAACGAAGTGGCGGTCCATGAGGCTAGTGTCGCCCCCTCCGCGCGTGACGATCTGGCTGCCCACTAGGCGGAAGGCGCGCTTGACGGGCAGGTCGTGGCCACAGACCGTGGCGCTGGCGAGCTCAGCGACCGAGTTCTCGTCGGTGGTCCAGGCGACCAGCTTCCCAAGATGTAGTTCCTGTCCAGACAGCTTATCAAAAAGAAGCGATTCACGAAGCGATTCGCGAATCCCAGCCATGCCCCACACAGTTGAGTTGAAGTCGTCGATGTACGTTATGGATGGAGATCTCGGTATTACCCTGTGTTGTCTCGCCGTCCATACATACATGAGCACCTTAATATCATCTATGCTAAATGCAGAGCCTTGTAAGTGGCCATTCGCGGTGGCCATGGCGTCGCTGTAAGTTCCAGACATTCGCAGGTATCTCCGATGCTGGGCGTAAAACTATTCACGAACTCGAAGCACACTCTCGGGACACCCTGCGTGTCGTTGAAGTTCGATGCATGTACAGGTTATCAGCAGGTCGAAGCACTTCGTTCTGTCGAGAGCAAGACCGTGGACCCAGTTCTCGGCGTGTCGGGACCACTCGACATGCAAGGCAAGGCTGGTGGAGACATCCGAGAGACGAGCCCCCGACGTAGCCCCAAAACTCGTGGGGTGACTCCACTTGCGCCAGCAAGGGTCGAGCTTTCGAGAAATCGGGGCTTCCTAAGAATAAAACCACACAGACAAAACGGAAATGAGCCTTTGCTCTTCAGGAAACACCCCCTCTCCCTTCCTCAAGGCGGGATTCGGAACATGCTTGAAAGCCGAGGGGACCTGACCCGAATTCTGCATCGATCGAAGAGCCTCGGCGAAGACTGCTTGGATGGATGTGGGCAGAGCTTTGGCCCCCACCGTCGCCCATCCGTCAAGACCTCCCGCCTTGCGAGAGGAGCGTGCCTGGAGAAAAGCGCTGACATCAGCATCACTAAGTGTGGGCTCAGGGCAGGGGCTCACTGGGGGCAGCTCAGCTTCGTATTCGGCACGAAAATCCCCCCAAGTGGGAACCTCTGAAGTCCCACGATATTTGCAAAGAATCGGCTCCCAAGTTAACTGCATCAGCTGGATCATGTCGAGCGGGTTGGAGATAATGTCCTGGGTGCCGGGTTTTTTGGGGAAGGTTGTGGGTTGCTGTGTTTACGCTTTTACCCAGGCACAAACCTCTCGCCCTCCATTTTGGCAAGATGCTGAAATTCGAGTTCGCCATTGTTGAAGTCGCTGGCGTTGGGCTTCTGCGGCATACCGTTGTTGTTCAGCAAGAATCTGGGCAGCAGCGCGACGGGACTGGGCTGCCGCAGGCCAACAGAAAGGCGTCCACCATCCAGGCCAGGATGCACACACTGGTTGAAGAAGTCGAACTTGCTTGCAGCAGTTGGCCCAGAGCTGGTGGTAGAGCTGGGTGTCGATGTAGGATGCATACCCACGATCTCCACAACGTTCAGCACGATAACTTAGTTCAAGTAGTCGACGGTGGAGCTTGGTGTATTGCCACTCTGTGCGAGACACGGCACCGTGCTGTGGAGAGATGGGTGGAGCGGTCCACCCTTGCACAAAACGAAGAGGCTTGCCACGCCCTCTCCTACCCTTCTTGATATGAACATCACAGCATATATCCAAGAAATCCTCCGCAATCGTATTGGCAAGAGCGAAAGTGCCCTCAGCATTGCCTGGTGCCAGTGCAAGCTGTTCAGCATGTTGGTCAACCAAGTGGGCGCCAAGCGCTTCGCGTTCATCGTGTGGCATGCTGGTGTGAGTAGCGTTATAGAGCTTCGGGCGTTCCCACCGTCGCACTCGCGCTGCAAAGGCGTCCACATTGAGAGTGACTTCGAGGGCGAGATGTCCAGGGCATTTGAATTCGCGAACAATCTGAAAGTCGATGACCATAGCATTGGCGCTATCATTCGCAAATATGTAGTCAATCCTGGAGGTGTGTTCGATGAGGTCGTAGCGGTTCCAGTTCGGGTCGCGGCCGTAGGTCATGGCGTCCTGGTCGGGATATCCGTTCGAAGCGTTGTTCCAGCCTCCTTCCTGTAATACCCAACTGGGAAACGCAGACTCGATGACGTCGCACTGGGCATCCATGGTGACGAAATAGGGGGCAGCCGTACCTCGAAGAGCAGCTGCTTGCCAAACGTCCGCGAACAGGTCCTCGTTAGACTCTGTGGCGACTCCGTAGACGGTGGCGAGGTAATAACCAGTGGTCTGCTTCCCTTTCTGGTCGGGGATGGGAACGAAAACCTCCTTCCAACGCTTTGTCGCAAGAAGACGTTCTTGGACAGGGCGCTGGCAATCCGTAGGAACCATGGGCTCGGAGGTCGGAGTGACGATGGCGCCCCCGTGCTCAGTGTTAACACCTCTGGTCACGTACTGGTGCTTGCCATTCTGCGCTGGAGCCACACGCGTGTCTGGAGAGAGAGGCGGGCCCCAATGTGCTTTCCACCCATGTCGATGGAGATGCTTGTCAAGGTCCGAAAGTTGATGAGGTGCGTGACGTACTTCTTGTAGAGCTGCAACGGCGACGCCTCGATCGCCAAGAGCTGTGAGCAGTTCCCAGTGAGCTTGCAGCGAGGTCACATTGAGTGAGACGAACTTGTGATAGTCAGGCCCGTCACCCAGAGTTGAATCAGAGCAAGCTCGCGTGCGATGACTGCGGCTATGACACTGAGGCAAACCCGCCAGGACCCACAAAACGAAAAAGCACAAGTGTCGCTTGAGACGGCGCGTTCGCATGAGGGGGTTGGATCGAGGCGGAGCCTCCCGAGTGCTAGTCTCGGCCGCGTCGTTACCGCGGCAGTCACCCAGACTAGCTGTAGACATAGTCGAGACTGTGGTGCGATACTCATTCCTGCAGCCATCCCACTCGCTGCAGTACCCCAAAATTTGAGCGTGTAGACCACTACCAAGTGAATGTAATTGGTGTCCCCGTCCACGTACTTCCCAACGAAAGGCGGGACTCACCTTTCGTGGGCTCCTTCAGAGTTCGTCGTCGTCGTTTCTGCCCTTGCCGTCGTCGCTGGTGCGCGGCGTCTTCTTGCTGGGGGCGTCGGCGTGCTCCTCCTGGAGATTCATCCTCTTGAGGATGGCGGCCAAGCTTCCTTGGAGCTGGGCCTGGTTCAACTGGATGGTGTTGTTGAGTGCCACGTTCGCCTGCTTGATCTCGGCGACGGCAGCATCCGTGTTTTGAGCAACGTCGTTCAGCTCGGCGCCGAGAGAGGTGGTGGCGGTGTCCTGCTTGTCGAGCTGCGCCTGCATAGCGGCCATGGTGGTAGCTTGGGCACGTACACTAGCTTCAAGGGCCAGAATCCGTTCGTGTTCAGCATCAGGGAGACGGACAGGAACCGGGGCAGGTGGAGGTTCACGGGGCTCAACTTGCATCCGCGTGTCGGTTTCACCTTGCGGAACAGGTTGCTCTGGTGGGGTCCCTTGAAGTGCAGCAAGCCAGGGGGGCGTGGCAGCCTCTGGTGCAGCAGGTACTTTACCAGCAGGTTGATCAGGTGGTGGTTGTGCGTTGAGGGAGGCGGCGAGGACGACCGTAGGAGCTGCCGCTGAAGTACTGGTGGGGCTGTGGTTCCCGCTGGTGACCTCGGTGGCGACCCAGGGCGGGGTAGTGCCGAACTTCCAGTACTTGTTGGTCGGCTCGGTGTCGGAGCGCGCGATGGCGAAGTTTGTCTTCTCATTGATGTCGAAGCCCACGTAGACGATATCGGCGGTCCAACCTACTGTTTGAGCAGCGTCCGCAACTTGTCCTTTAGTGGCCTTTCCATTCGGGATGTTGTCGATACGCCATTTGCGTCGGGCCAAAGCTGTGGCGGGGCCTCGTACAGCAGTGGCCGCTTCGCCTGCTTTGGGGCGTTCACGTTGTACCCGTAGTCCACACTGTCCGCGATCACCTTTCGTAACGCCCAGTGCGGCCTCGTGGGACTTGGAGAGGCTGTAGGCCTCCTGCATGGAGATGGTCTTGTTGAACCAGACGGCGTGGATCTTCTTCTCGTCGGTCTCCTGCTTCTGAGCGTCGACGCCGATGTACGAGAAAGTGAAAGCGATGCCCTGGTAGCCTGAGTAATTGAGGAGCGCGTCCTCCTGGTTCTTTGAATGGCGATCACGGCACCCAAGATGCGTTGGCCTGCCTGACCCCCTGCACGTAGAAGGCGGCTGGGCCCATCGAGGAGCGGGATCTCGGGGCATATGGCCTGCATGGTAGACTTGATGACGTCGCGTAACCCATTGTCCATCGAGATCTTAGCGTCGGACTTGCGAGCAGTCTTCCAACGTTCATTGGCTGTGCTGCCCAGCTTGTCCTTGCGTTGCCCGCCGACGACAACAGGAGCAGCGCCACTGAACTGATTGCTGAAAACTTCATTCATGGTGGGGTTGACGAGCAGGGTGTCGGCCTCGTGGATGGTGATGCGCATGAAGGTCGCGTTGCCGTCCGCTTCGCCGAGCTGCGCGACATTGGTCTTCATAGTGACGTCGGTCTCGCCGAACTGGTAGATGACGCCGTTCATGAAGGTCTTCCGCGGGTTGGTGGTGCCGTGGGGAACCCTGAGGACTGGAATATGGATCTTCCCATGGGCCCAGTTGTCGCTTCCCGTGCCGATGGCCAGAATGGCAAGCGGCTCCTTCTGGCGCCGTAAAGCAGCGCACCACTTCTCCGCATCCTCCACGCTGTGGAGGGAGACGGAAGACTCGTAGGTGCCGTCGGGCATCTTCTTGGGAGCCTGCGCGATGGGGATGGACCAGTCGTGCTCGTCCAAGGCGATGGGCTGCGGCTCGACGGCCGCGGTGCCCTTGCCCTTGCCCTTCGTGGTGTTCGTGGAGCCGTCGGTCACAGCAGTGGCAGCCGAAGTGCGCCGCTGGTGCTCGCGGGTCCACGAGATCCTGTTCTTCGTCAAGAGCTTCTGGATGGCTCTCAACTGCTTGTCCTCTGGGGTCTGCTCCAGCACCTGGTCCAGTCCCGCCTGGTCCTTATGGATCAGCTAGTTGTAGGCTGCGGTAGCTCGATCGCCACCACCCTGTTGAATGATTCCGACGACCTTCGTCTTGCGAGCTGCAGGCCCGCTGATCTGCGTTGCCTTCTTCGCCATCACAAAGAATATGGATGGACGCAAGCGAAGCAAACAAAAGAAACAACCGATCTTCTGCAGTGAGACTCACTGTCGGTGCCGCCAGGAGTACGAAAATCGGACTCGGAGGGCAGATCGGAGGGGCTGCGCGCACTCGCCCCCCCGCGAGTTCGAGCCCGATGGCACTGATGGTGATGGCGATGGTGATGGTGATGGAGATGGAGATGGACATGGAGATGGAGATGGTGATGGTGATGGCGATGGTGATGGTGATGGTGATGGTGATGGTGATGGTGATGGTGATGGTGATGGTGATGGTGATGGTGATGGTGATGGTGATAGTGATGGTGATGGTGATGGTGATGGTGGTGGTGACGGTGATGGTGTCGGTGATGGTGATGGTGATGGTGATGGTGATGGTGATGGTGATGGTGATGGTGATGGTGATGGTGATATTGATGGTGATGGTGACAGTGATGGTGATGGTGATGGAGATGGAGATGGAGATGGAGATGGAGATGGTGATGGTGATGGTGATGGTGATGCCCTGCGCTTTGGGGTTGGTTAGTCTAGGCTCGCTGGGCCTGCTCAACCACAAGGAAGAAGAAGAAACGAGAATTTTTTTTAATAAAAAATATTTTATTTTATTTGTTTTATTATTTTTTTGTTTTTTATATATTTTATTTTTTTTATTATTTTTTTGTTTATATATATATATATATATATATATATATATATATATATATATATATATATATTAAAAAAAAAAAAAAAAAAAAAAAAAAAAAAAAAAAAAAAAAAAAAAAAAAAAAAAAAAAAAAAAAAAAAAACGCGCCCCCCCTTCGTTTGGACTCTGAAACGGGGTCCGCCACATCTGAAACCGAGACGGAGGCGGCGACCTCTTGACTCGGGCACGGGTCGAGGCACTATCTAAATAGTTGCCAAGCTGGATCGGACGAGAGGCTAACCTAACTCGAAACCAAATCCGAAAGGGTCATAGCCGGCCTCATCTTCGAGCTCGACCTCGACCCCCATCGCCTCCTCCCAGTCGGGAGGGGGGGGGGGGGAGGAGGAGGCGGGAGAGGGTCGGAGGTGAAAGGAGCGAGACGAGCGAGTTGGGAATCCGAGAACCCCGCAGACCGATGGGGAAGGGGTCTCGTCACAGCACGCTTCTCTAAAATTCGAACAATCGATCGATGCATTCAAGTGGTCAAAGTAGCGGTCCCTGGCTTTCTGAATTACAGAGGTCGGGAGGGGGTGTAACTTGGCGGCATTAGCGGCAAGCGCATCAACATTTTTATTCAACTCCTCGGCGAGCGGATGCACAGCGCCGCGGTCCACACCGTCATCGCCCTGGTGCGAGTACACGGGCTAGATGTAGAACATCTCGGGCTTGGCATCCATCTCAATCTTGATCTGGGTCCCGATGTCATTCCAGCTTCCTCCAGGGGGATCTCCTCATTGTAGTAGATTGTTGAATTCACGAACACATTGTTGATTGTCGCAGTAGATCCAAACGGGCTCTTCCGCAACGCGTACAACATGAAGTAGAGCTCGGGCTTCAGCGCGTGCACTACTTTGTCGTGGCCCGTATAGCTTCGAGGAATAGTTCAGGCGGCGGCGCGGCGCCACATATACAGCATACCCAGCTTGAGCTAGCCATTGATGTTGAGGGAAACGGCAGGCGCCATCCGTAGCTAAGGCCAGCCACCGCTTGTTCTCGTCGTCGGTGATGTAGTTGACCATGTCCTCGGCGGGGTCGTCGTCAACTTGCTGTGGGGGTCGATGTTGCGGGGGTTCAGGTAGGGCTACGAGTTCGTTGTAGAGGGCGACCGTCTCCTCATCGATGTACGTGAGACCACAATGACGTGTTGAAGGCGGCCACTGATCACGTTCTTGAACTTGTGGATATTGGAGTAGTGGTGCGCGCTCTTCTCGCCAGCAAGGGCACTCCCACAGGATGTGTTCTTGCGTTTCCTGTTCTCTGTCACAGAACCTGCCGGCTAGAAAAGACCACGCTGCCGCTTAGTAAGACGATGCCTGAGACTGCGCGTTCGCAAGAGCCAAGAATTTGAAACCATGTCAATGCCGTACTTGTGCTTGGCCACGTCTCCGAGGTCGTTCCGCGTAGTGGGCACCTTACGCTGAAACCACCGTCGTTGGGCGTCTCGAAGATGATGCATGAGAAAGCCACTGTGCCCATCGAGCCACGGAATGGGAGTGCCCAAGTCGGTCAGCAGGATGTCGAAGGATGGCTAGCGCCAGTTCAGCTGGTTGAGCATCTTGACGAACGTTCGAACAGGACCAGGGTAGGCGGCGTCTGCATCTTGGATATGATCACGAAAGTCACGCACGTAGTCGCGAAGCTGTGGCACCCGCAGAACCAGACGGCGTAACGAGAGGGTAACTTCCCTCTGGCTGATCGTGATGGGGTCGAGGAGGTGGCCCTTCAGAACGACGCTCAACAAGACCCACTGGCAGGTCCACTGCCGCCCCTTAGGCATGATGGTCGCAAACATGGCGCGGTAGTAATCCCGCAGCTGTCGGTTGGAGGGCGTGCCGAGGTCGGAGCCCACAGCAACCATGCATGCCGCCATCGTTTGCGCGATGTCGGCACGCGTATGTAGGGGAAGGGGGAGCCGTTGAGCACGTTGAAGTCGTTGAGCTGCAGCAACGAAGTGGCGGTCCACGAGGCTAGTGTCGCCACCTCCGCGCGTGACGACCTGGCTGCCCACTAGGCGGAAGGCGCGCTTGACGGGCAGGTTGTGGCCACAGACCGTGGTGTTGGCGAGCTCAGTGACCGAGTTCTCGTCGGTGGTCCAGGCGACCAGCTTCCCAAGATGTAGTTCCTGTCCAGATGGTGTATCAAAAAGAAGCGATTCACGAAGCGATTCACGAATCCCAGCCATGTCCCACACAGTTGAGTTGGAGTCGTCGATGTACGTTATGGATCGAGATCTCGGTATTACCCTGTGTTGTCTCGCCGTCCATACATACATGAGCATCTTAATATCAGCCATGCAAAAATGCAGGGCCTAGTAAGTGGCCATTCGTGGTGGCCATGGCGTCGCTGTAAGTTCCAGACATTCGCAGGTATCTCCGATGTTGGGCGTAAAACTGTTCACGAACTCGAAGCACACTCTCGGGGCGCCCTGCGTGTCGTTGAAGTTCGATGCATATACTGGCTACCAGCAGGTCGAAGCACTTCTGTCTGTCGAGAGCAAGACCGTGGACCCAGTTCTCGGTGCGTCGGGACCAATCGACCTGCAAGGCAAGGCTGGTGGAGACATCCGAGAGACGAGCCCCCGACGTAGCCCCAAAACTCGTGGGGCGACTCCACCTGCGCCTCCAAGAGTCGAGCTTTCGATAGATCGGGACTTCCCAAGAACAAAACCACACAGACAAAACGAAAAGGAGCCTTTGCTCCTCAGGAAAAATCCCCTCTCCCTTCCTCAAGGCGGGATTTGGAACATGTTTGAAAGCCGAGGGGACCTGACCCGAATTCTGCATCGATCGAAGAGCCTCGGCGAAGACGGCTTGAATGGACGTGGCCAGAGCTTTGGCCTCCACCGTCGCCCATCCGTCAAGACCTCCCGCCTTGCGAGAGGAGTGTGCCTGGAGAAAAGCGCTGACACCAGCATCACTAAGTGTGGGCTCAGGGCAGGGGCTCACTGGGGGCAGCTCAGCTTCGTTTTCGGCACGAAAATCCCCCCAAGTGGGAACCTCTGAAGCCCCACGATATTTGCAAAGAATCGGCTCCCAAGTTAACTGCATCAGCTTGATAATGTCGAGTGGGTTGGAGATAATGTCCTGGGTGTCGTGTTTTTTTTTTTTGAGGAAGGTAGTGGGTTGTTGTGCCTGCGCTTTTACCCAGGCACAAACCTCTCGCCCTCCACTTTGGCAAGATGCTGAAATTCGAGTTCGTCATTAGTGGAGTCGCTGGCGTTGGGCTTCTGCGGCATACCGTTGTTGTTCAGCAAGAACCTGGGCAGCAGCGCGACGGGACTGGGCTGTCGAAGGCCAACAGAAAGGCGTCCACCATCCAGGCCAGGATGCACACACTGGCTGAAGAAGTCGGTCTTGCTTGCAGCAGTTGGCCCAGAGCTGGTGGTAGAGCTGGATGTCGACGTAGGGTGCATACCCACGATCTTCACAACGTTCAGCACGATAACTTAGTTCAAGTAGTCGACGGTGGAGCTTGGTGTATTGCCACTCTGCGCGAGACATGGCACCGTGCTGTGGAGAGATGGGTGGGCGGCCCACCCTTGCACAAAACGAGGAGGCTCGCCACGCCCTCTCGTACCCTTCTTGATATGACCATCACAGCATATATCCTAGAAATCCTCCGCAATCGTATTGGCAAGAGCGAAAATGTCCTCAGCATTGCCTTGTGTCAGTGCAAGCTGTTCAGCATGTTGGTCAGCCAAGTGGGCGCCAAGTGCTTCGCGTTCATCGTGTGGCATGCTGATGTGAGTAGCGTTATAGAGCTTCGGGCGTTCCCACCGTCGCACTCGCGCTGCAAAGGCGCCCACATTGAGAGTGACTTCGGGGGCGAGATGTCCAGGGCATTTGAATTCGCGAGCAATCTGAAAGCCGATGACCATAGCATTGGCGCTATCATTCGCAAAGATGTAGTCAATCCTGGAGGTGTGTTCGATGAGGTCGTAGCGGTTCCAGTTGGGGTCGCGGCCGTAGGTCATGGCGCCCTGGTCGGGATATCCGTTCGAAACGTTGTTCCAGCCTCCTTCCTGTAATACCCAGCTGGGAAACGCAGACTCGGTGACGTCGCACTGGGCATCCATGGTGACGAAATATGGGGCAGCCGTACCTCGAAGAGCAGCTGCTTGCCAAACGTCCGCGAACAGGTCCTCGTTAGACTCTGCGGCGACTCCGTAGACGGTGGCGAGGTCATAACCAGTGGTCTACTTCCCTTTCTGGTTGGGGATGGGAACGAAAACCTCCTTCCAACGCTTTGTCGCAAGAAGACGTTCTTGGACAGGGCGCTGGCAATCCGTAGGAACCATGGGTTCGGAGGCCGGGGTGACGATGGCGACGCCCCCGTGCTCAGTCTTAACACCTTTGGACACGTACTGGTGCTTGCCATTCTGCGCTGGAACCACACGCGCGCCTGGAGAGAGAGGCGGGCCCCAATGTGCTTTCCACCCATGTCGATGGAGATGCTTGTCAAGGTCCGAAAGTTGATGAGGTGTGTGACGTACTTCTTGTAGAGCTGCAACGGCGACGCCTCGATCGCCAAGAGCTGCGAGCAGTTCCCAGTGAGCTTGCAGCGAGGTCACATTGGGTGAGACGAACTTGTGATAGTCAGGCCCGTCACCCAGAGTTGAATCAGAGTAAGCTCGCGTGCGATGACTGTGGCTATGACACTGAGGCAGAGTCGTCAGGACCCACAAGACGAAAAAGCAAAAGTGACGCTTGAGACGGTGCGTTCGCATGAGGGGGTTGGATCGAGGCGGAGCCTCCCGAGTGTTAGTCTCGGCCGTGTCGTTACCGCGGCAGTCACCCAGACTAGCTGTAGACATAGTCGAGACTGTGGTACGATACTCATTCCTGCAGCCATCCCACTCGCTGCAGCACCCCAAAATTTGAGCGTGTAGACCACTACCAAGTGAATGTAATTGGTGTCCCCGTTCACGTACTTCCCAACGAAAGGCGGGGCTGACCTTTCTTGGGCTCCTTCAGAGTTCGTCGTCGTCGTTTCTGCCCTTGCCGTCGTCGCTGGTGCGCGGCGTCTTCTTGCTGGGGGCGTCGGCGCGCTCCTCCTGGAGATTCATCTTCTTGAGGATGGCGGCCAAGCTTCCTTGGAGCTGGGCCTGGTTCAACTGGATGGCGTTGTTGAGTGCCACGCTCGCCTGCTTGATCTCGGTGACGGCAGCATCCGTTTTTTGAGCAACGTCGTTCAGCTCGGCGCCGAGAGAGGTGGTGGCGGCGTCCTGCTTGTCGAGCTGCGCCTGCATAGCGGCCACGGCGGTAGCTTGGGCACGTACACTAGCTTCAAGGGCCAGGATCCGTTCGTGTTCAGCATCAGGGAGACGGACAGGAACCGGGGCAGGTGGAGGTTCACGGGGCTCAACTTGCATCCGCGTGTCGGTTTCACCTTGCGGAACAGGTTGCTCTGGTGGGGTCCCTTGAAGCGCAGCAAGCCAGGGAGGCGTGGCAGCCTCTGGTGCAGCAGGTACTTTACCAGCAGGTTGATCAGGTGGTGGTTGTGTGTGGAGGGAGGCGGCGAGGACGACCGTAGGAGCTGCCGCTGACGTACTGGCGGGGCTGCGGTTCCCGCTGGTGACCTCGGTCACGACCCCAGGCGTGGTAGTGCCGAACTTCCAGTACTTGTTGGTCGGCTCGGTGTCGGAGCGCGCGATGGCGAAGTTTGTCTTCCCATTGATGTCGAAGCCCACGTAGACGATATCGGCGGCCCAACCTACTGTTTGAGCAGCGTCCGCAACTTGTCTTTTAGTGGCCTTTCCATTCGGGATGTTGTCGATACGCCATTTGCGTCGGGCCAAAGCTGTGGCGGAGCCCCGTACAGCAGCGGCCGCTACGCCTGCTTTGGGGTGTTCACGTTGTACCCGTAGTCCGAAGTGTCCGCGATTTCCTTTCGCAGCGCCCAGTGCGGCCTCGTGGGACTTGGAGAGGCTGTAGGCCCCCTGCATGGAGATGGTCTTGTTGAACCAGACGGCGTGGATCTTCTTCTCGTCGGTCTCCTGCTTCTCAGCGTCGACGCCGATGTACGAGAAAGTGAAAGTGATGCCCTGGTAGCCTGAGTACTTGAGGAGCGCGTCCTCCTGGTTCTTTGGAATGGCGATCACGGCGCCCAAGATGCGTTGGCCTGCCTGACCTCCTGCACGTAGAAGGCGGCTGGGCTCGTCGAGGAGCGGGATCTCGGGGCACATGGCCTGCATGGTGGACTCGATGACGTCGCGTAACCCATTGTCCATCGAGATCTTCGCGTCGGACTTGCGAGCAGCCTTCCAACGTTCATTGGCTGTGCTGCCCAGCTTGTCCTTGCGTTGCCCGCCGACGACGACAGGAGCAGCGCCACTGAACTGACTGCTGAAAACTTCATGCATGGTGGGGCTGACGAGCAGGGCGTCGGCCTCGTGGATGGCGATGCGCATGAAGGTCGCGGCGCCGTCCGCATCGCCGAGCTGCGCGACATTGGACTTCATAGTGACGTCGGTCTCGCCGAACTGGTAGATGACGCCGTTCATGAAGGTCTTCCGCGGGTTGGTGGTGCCGTGGGGGACCCTGAGAACTGGAATCTGGATCTTCGCATGGGCCCAGTTGTCGCTGCCCGTGCCGATGGCCAGGATGGCAAGCGGCTCCTCCTGGCGCGGTAAGCAGCGCACCACTTCTCCGCATCCTCCATGCTGTGGAAGGAGACGGAAGACTCGTAGGTGCCGTCGGGCATCTTCTTGGGAGCCTGCGCGATGGGGATGGACCAGCCGTGCTCGTCCAAGGCAATGGGCTGCGGCTCGACGGCCGCGGTGCCCTTGCCCTTGCCCTTCGTGGTGTTCGTGGAGCCGTCGGTCACATCAGTGGCAGCCGAAGTGCGCCGCTGGTGCTCGTGGGTCCACGAGATCTTGTTCTTCGTCAAGAGCTTCTGGGTGGCTCTCAACTGCTTGTCCTCTGGGGTCTGCTCCAGCACCTGGTCCAGTCCCGCCTGGTCTTTATGGATCAGCTCGTTGTAGGCTGCGGTAGCTCGATCGCCACCGCCCTGTTGAATGATTCCGACGGCCTTCGTCTTGAGAGCTGCAGGCCCGCTGGTCTTCGTTGCCTTCTTCGCCATCTCAAAGAATATGGGTGGACGCAAGCGAAGCAAACAAGAGAAACAACCGATCTTCTGCAGTGAGACTCACTGTCGGCGCCGCCAAGAGTACGTAAATCGGACGCGGAAGGCAGATCGGAGGGGCTGCGCGCACTCGCTCCCCAGCGAGTCCGGGCCCGATGGCAGTGATGGTGATGGTGATGGTGATGGTGATGGTGATGGTGATGGTGATGGTGATGGTGATGGTGATGATGATGGTGACGGTGACGGTGATGGTGATGGATGGCGAGGGTGATGGTGATGGTGATGGTGATGGTGATGGTGATGGTGATGGTGATGGTGATGGGGATGGTGATGGGGATGGAGATGGTGATGGTGATGGTGATGGTGATGGTGATGGTGATGGTGATGGTGATGGCGATGGCGATGGCGATGGTGATGGTGATGCCCTGCGCTTGGGATCGGTTAACCCAGGCTCGCTGGGCCTGCTCAACCACAAGAAAATAAAAGCAAAACGTGGCTCCCCCTTCGTTTGGACTCTGAAACGGAGTGCGCCACATCTGAAACCGAGACGGAGGCGGCGGCCTCTTGCCTCGGGCACGGGTCGACGCACGATCTAAATAGTTGCCAAGCTGGATCGGACGAGAGGCTAACCTAACTCGAGACCAAATCAGAAAGGGTCATAATCGGCCTCATCTTCGAGCTCGACCTCGACCCCCATCGCCTCCCCCCAGTCGGGAGGGGGAGGGGGGGGAAGGAGGAGGCGGGAGAGGGTCAGTGGTGAAAGGAGCGAGACGAGCGAGTTGGGACTCCGAGAACCCCGCAGACCGATGGGGAAGGGGTCTCGTCACAGCACGCTTCTCTAAAATTCGAACAATCGCGCGATGCATTACAGTGGTCAAAGTAAAACGGCCCCTGGTTTTCTGACTTACAGAGGTCGGGAGGGGGTGTAACTTGGCGGCATTAGCGGCAAGCACATCAACATATTTATATAACTCCTCGGCGAGCGGATGCACAGCGCCGCGGTCCACACCGTCATCGCCCTGGTGCGAGTACACGTGCTCGATGTAGAACATCTCGGACGTGGCGTCGATCGCAATCTTGATCTGGGTCCAGATGTCATTCCAGCTTCCTCCAGGCGGCGCTCCTCCTCGTAGTAGATTGTTGACTTCACGAACACACTGTTGATTGTCGCAGTAGATCCAAACGGGCTCTTCCGCAACGCGTACAACATGAAGTAGAGCTCGGGCCTCAGCGCGCGCACTACTCTGTCGTGGTCCGCATAGCTTCGATAAACAGTTTAGGCGGTGGCGTGGCGCCACACATTTAGCATATCCAGCTCGACCTAGCCACTGATGTTGAGGGAAACGGCAGGCGCCATCCGTGGCTAAGGCCAACCACCGCTTGTTCTCGTCGTCGGTGATGTAGTTGACCATGTCCTCGGCGGGGTCGTCGTCCACTTGCTGTGGGGGTCGATGTTGTGGGGGTGCAGGTAAGGCTGCGAGTTCGTTGTAGAGGTTGACCGTCTCCTCATCGATGTACGTGAGACCACAATGACGTGTTGAAGGCGACCACTGATCACGTTCTTGCACTTGTGGATGTTGGAGTAGTGGTGCGCGCTCTTCTCGCCAGCAGGGGCACTCCCACAGGATGTGTTCTTGCGTTTCCTGTTCTCTGTCACAGAACCTGCACACCGCTGAAGTGTCTTCTGAAATTGACGATCTTTGCAATCTCTGCTGCGCGTGACCGCCGCCGGCTAGAAATACAGACAAAAGGCCGCGCTGCCACTTAGTAAGTCGATGCCTGAGACTGCGTCTTCGCAAGAGCCAAGTATTCGATACCATGTCAATGCCGTACTTGTGCTTGGCCACGTCTCCGAAGTCGTTCCGCGTAGTGGGCACCTTACGTTGAAACCACCGTCGCTGGGCGTCTCGAAGATGATGCATGAGAAAGTCACTGTGCCCTTCGAGCCACGAAATGGGGTGCCCAAGTCGGTCAGCAGGATGTCGAAGGATGGCCAGCGCCAGTTGAGCTGGTTGAGCATCTTGACGAACGTTCGAACAGGACCAGGGTAGGCGGCATCTGCATCTTGGATATGATCACGAAGGACACGCACGTAGTCACAAAGCCGTGGCACCCGCAGCACCTGACGGCGTGACGAGAGGGTAACTTCCCTCTGGCTGATCGTGATGGGGTCGAGGAGGTGGCCCTTCAGAACGACGCTCAACAGGATCCACTGGCAGGTCCACTGCCGCCCCTTAGGCATGATGGTCGCAAACATGGCGCGGTAGTAATCCGCAGCTGTCGGTTGGATGGCGTGCCGAGGTCGGAGCCCACAGCAACCATGGATGCCTCCATCGTTTGCGCGATGTCGGCACGCTTATGTAAAGGAAGGGGGAGCCGTTGAGCACGTTGAAGTCGTTGAGCTGCAGCAACGACGTGGCGGTCCATGAGGCTAGTGTCGTCACCTCCGCGCGTGACGATCTGGCTGCCCACTAGGCGGAAGGCGCGCTTGACGGGCAGGCTGTGGCCACAGACCGTGGTGCCGGCGAGCTCAGCGACCGAGTTCTCGTCGGTGGTCCAGGCGACCAGCTTCCCAAGATGTAGTTCCTGTCCAGATAGTTTGTCAAAAAGAACAATTCACGAAGCGATTCACAAATCCCAGCCATGTCCCACACAGTTGAGTTGGAGTCGTCGATGTACGTTATGGAAAAAGATCTCGGTATTACCCTGTGTTGTCGCGCCGTCCATACATACACGAGCATCTTAATATCATCAATGCTGAATGCAGAGCCTTGTAAGAGGCCGTTCGTGGTGGCCATGGCGTCGCTGCAAGTTCCAGACATTCGCAGGTATCTCCGATGCTGGGCGTAAAACTGTTCACGGACTCGAAGCACACTCTCGGGGCACCCTGCGCGTCGTTGAAGTTCGATGCATATACTGGATATCAGCAGGTCGAAGCACTTCTTTCTGTCGGGGGCGAGACCGTGGACCCAGTTCTCGGCGTGTCGGGACCACTCGACCTGACCCGAATTCTGCATCGATCGGAGAGCCTCGGCGAAGACGGCTTGGATGGCTGTGGGGAAAGCTTTGGCCCCCACCGTCGCCCATCCGTCAAGGCCTCCCGCCTCTCGCCCTCCACTTTGACAAGATGCTGAAATTCGAGTTCGCCATTGTTGAAGTCGCTGGCGTTGGGCTTCTGCGGCATACCGCTGTTGTTCAGCAAGAATCTGGGCAGCAGCGTGACGAGCCTGGGCTGCCGAAGGCCAACAGAAAGGCGTCCACCATCCAGGCCAGGATGCACACACTGGTTGAAGAAGTCGAATTTTCTTGCAGCAGTTGGCCCAGAGCGGGTGGCAGAGTTGGATGTCGACGTAGGATGCACACCCACGAGTTTCACAACGTTCAGCACGATAACTTAGTTCAAGTAGTCGACGGTGAAGCTTGGTGTATTGCCACTCTGCGCGAGACATGGCACCGTGCTGTGGAGAGATGGGTGGGGCGGCCCACCCATGCACAAAACGAGGGGGCTTGCCACGCCCTCTCGTACCCTTCTTGATATGACCATCACAGCATACATCCAAGAAATCCTCCGCAATCGTATTGGCAAGAGCGAAAGTGTCCTCAGCATTGCCTTGTGCCAGTGCAAGCTGATCAGCATGTTGGTCAACCAAGTGGGCGCCAAGCGCTTCTCGTTCATCGTGTGACATGCTGATGTGAGTAACAGTATAGAGCTTCGGGCGTTCCCACCGTCGTACTCGTGCTGCCAAGGCGTCCACATTGAGAGTGACTTCGAGGGCGAGATGTCCAGGGCATTTGAATTCGCGCACAAGCTGAAAGTCGATGACCATAGCATTGGCACCACCATTCGCAAAGATGTTGTCGATCCTGGAGGTGTGTTCGATGGGGCCGCAGCGGCTCCAGTTGGGGTCGCGGCCGTAGGTCATGGCGCCCTGGTCGGGATATCCGTTCGAGACGTTGTTCCAGCCACCTTCCTGTAATACTCAGCTGGGAAACGCAGACTCGGTGACGTCGCACTGAGCACCCATGGTGATGAAATAGGGGGCAGCCGCACCTCGAAGAGCAGCTGCTTGCCACACGTCCGCGAACAGGTCCTCGTTAGACTCTGTGGCGACTCCGTAGACGGTGGCGAGGTAATAACCAGTGGTCTGCTTCCCTTTCTGGTTGGGGATGGGAACAAAAACCTCCTTCCAGCGCTTTGTCGCAAGAAGACGTTCTTGGACAGGGTGTTGGCAATCCGCAGGAACCACGGGTTCGGAGGTCGGAGTGACGATGGCGACGCCCCCGTGCTCAGTGTTAACACCTTTGGTCACGTACTGGTGCCTGCCATTCTGCGCTGGAACCACACGCGCGCCCGGAGAGAGAGGCGGGCCCCAATGTGCTTTCCACCCATGTTGATGGAGATGCTTATCGAGGTCCGAAAGTTGATGAGGCGCGTGACGTACTTCTTGTAGAGCTGCAACTGCGACGCCTCGATCGCCAAGAGCTGTGAGCAGTTCCCAGTGAGCTTGCAGCGAAGTCACATTGAGTGAGACGAACTTGTGATAGTCGGGCCCGTCACCCAGAGTTGAATCAGAGCACGCTCGCGTGCGATGACTGCGGCTATGGCACTGAGGCAAAGCCGTCAGAACCCACAAGACGAGAAAGCAAAAGTGTCGCTTGAGACGACGCGTTCGCATGAGGGGGTTGGATCGAGGCGGGGCCTCCCGAGCGTTAGTCTCGGCCGTGTCGTTACTGCGGCAGTCACCCAGACTAGCTGTAGACATAGTCGAGACTGCGGTACGATACTCATTCCCGCAGCCATCCCATTCGCTGCAGCACCCAAAAATTTGAGCGTGTAGACCACTACCAAGTGAATGTAATTGGTATCCCCGTTCACGTACTTCCCAACGAAAGGCGGGACTGACCTTTCTTGGGCTCCTTCAGAGTTCGTCGTCGTCGTTGCTGTCCTTGCCGTCGTCGCTGGTGCGCGGCGTCTTCTTGCTGGGGGCGTCGGCGCGCTCCTCCTGGAGATTCATCTTCTTGAGGATGGCGGCCAAGCTTCCTTGGAGCTGGGCCTGGTTCAACTGGATGGTGTTGTTGAGTGCCACGTTCGCCTGCATGATCTCGGTGACAGCAGCATCCGTTTTTTGAGCAACGTCGTTCAGCTCGGCGCCAAGAGAGGTGGTGGCGGTGTCCTGCTTGTCGAGCTGCGCCTGCATAGCGGCCATGGTGGTAGCTTGGGCGCGAACTCTAGCTTCGAGGGCCAGAATCCGTTCGTGCTCAGCATCAGGGAGACGGACAGGAACGGGGGCAGGTGGGGATTCACGGGGCTCAACTTGCATCCGCGTGTCGGTTTCACCTTGCGGAGCAGGTTGCTCTGGTGGGGCCCCTTGAAGCGCAGCAAGCCAGGGAGGCGCGGCAGCCTCTGGTGCAGCAGGTACTTTGCCAGCAGGTTGATCAGGTGGTGGTTGTGTGTTGAGGGGGGCGGCGAGGACGACCGTAGGCGCTGCCGCTGCAGTACTGGCGGGGCTGCGGCTCCCGCAGGTGCAGGTGACCTTGGTGACGACCCAAGGCGTGGTAGTGCCGAACTTCCAGTACTTGTTGGTCGGCTCGGTGTCGGAGCGCGCGATGGCGAAGTTTGTCTTCCCGTTGATGTCGAAGCCCACGTAGACGATATCGGCGGTCCAACCAACTGCTTGAGCAGCGTCCGCAACTTGTCCTTTAGCGGCCTCGGGATGTTGTCGATACGCCATTTGCGTCGGGCCAAAGCTGTGGCGGAGCCTCGTACAGCAGTGGCCGCTTCGCCTGCTTTGGGGTGTTCACGTTATACCCGTAGTCCGAACTGTCCGCGATCACCTTTTCGTGACGCCCAGTGCGGCCTCGTGGGACTTGGAGGGGCTGTAGGCCTCCTGCATGGTGATGGTCTTTTTGAACCAGACGGTGTGGATATTATTATTGTCGGTCTCCTGCTTCTCAGCGTCGACGCCGATGTACGAGAAAGTAAAAGTGATGCCCTGGTAGCCTGAGTACTTGAGGAGCGCGTCCTCCTGGTTCTTTGGCATGGCAATCACGGCACCCAGGATGCGTTGACCTGCTTGACCTCCTGCTCGTAGCAGGCGGCTGGGCTCGTCGAGGAGCGGGATCTCGGGGCACATGGCCTGCATGGTGGACTTGGTGACGTCGCGTAGCCCATTGTCCGTGGAGATCTTAGCATCGGACTTGCGAGCCGTCTTTCAACGTTCGTTGGCTGTGCTGCCCAGCTTGTCCTGGCGCTGCCCGCCGACGACGACGGGAGCGGCGCCACTGAACTGACTGCTGAAAACTTCATTCATTGTGGGGTTGACGAGCAGCGTGCCGGCCTCGTGGATGGTGATGCGCATGAATGTCGCGTTGCCGTCCGCTTCGCCGAGCTGCGCGACATTGGTCTTCATAGTAACGTCGGTCTCGCCGAACTGGTAGATGACGCCGTTCATGAAGGTCTTCCGCGGGTTGGTGGTGTCGTGGGGGACCCTGAGAACTGGAATCTGGATCTTCGCATGGGCCCAGTTGTCGCTGCCCGTGCCGATGGCCAGGATGGCTAGCGGCTCCTTCTGGCGCCGTAACGCCGAGCACCATTTCTCCGCATCCTCCATGCTGTGGAGGGAGACGGAGGACTCGTAGGTGCCGTCGGGCAACTTCTTGGGAGCCTGCGCGATGGGGATGGACCAGTCGTGCTCGTCCAAAGCGATGGGCTGCGGCTCGACGGCCGCGGTGCCCTTGCCCTTGCCCTTCGTGGTGTTCGTGGATCCGTCGGTCACAGCAGTGGCAGCCGAGGTGCGCCGCTGGTACTCGTGGGTCCACGAGATCTTGTTCTTTGCCAAGAGCTTCTGGATGGCTCTCAACTGCTTGTCCTCTGGGGTCTGGTCCAGCACCTGGTCCAGTCCCGCCCGGTCCTTGTGGATCAGCTCGTTGTAGGCCGCGGTAGCTCGATCGCCACCGCCCTGTTGAATGATTCCGATGACCTTCGTCTTGCGAGCAGCAGGCCCGCTGATCTTCGTTGCCTTCTTCGCCATCTCAAAGAATATGGATGGACGCCAGCGAAGCGAACAAGAGAAACAACCGATCTTCTGCAGTGAGGCTCACTGTCGGTGCCGCCACGAGTACGAAAATCGGACTCGGAGGGCAGATCGGAGGGGCTGCGCGCACTCGCTCCCCAGCGATCTCGAGCCCGAGTGGCACTGATGGTGATGGTGATGGTGATGGTGATGGTGATGGTGATGGTGATGGTGATGGTGATGGTGATGGTGATGGATGATGGTGATGGTGATGGTGATGGTGATGGTGATGGTGATGGTGATGGTGATGGTGATGGTGATGGTGATGGTGATGGTGATGGTGATGGTGATGGTGATGGTGATGGTGGGCGGCTGACTACATGCCAGAGGGAGGAGCAGCTGAGAGAGAGAGGAGAAGAAGCGAAGCAAGGGAGACAGACCATGGCGCTGTGTGTGCTTGCCCTCAGGGTCCAACCGACCATTCATTTAATAAGGCAGCACACAACGACAAAAGTAAGGACAGTGCACAGTACAACACAGGACATGCAACCCATACGGCGACGCGACTGTAAGAAAAAAAGCCCGGATTTCTATCGCGCTGGAGGCGGGAGCAAAAATGGGAGCGGAGAAAGACGGGAGGCAAGGGAACTGCAGGCCAGAAGGCACACGGAACTGGTACTAAGATGCGCGGGTCACCTGCCCCGCAGGTTAGCGGCAGCATCCAAACGTGACGCGGGCCACCAAAACTAGCTGAACGCACAAGGCGACGCGCCTGGCATACCCGACCGCAGGCACAGGAGGCACAAAGCAGTGCTCAAGAACTGGGTGTGCAGCACTCGCCGGAGAAGAAATTACGAGGGGCGGCCAGGTGAGGGCCATGCCCTTCCGAAAACACTGCGCGAGCCTGCGGCGGCCCCAAGAAGACCAGGGCGGCCCGCAGGGTCGGACAGTGCTGAGCGAGGGAGCGACCTCGACCAGCATGCAAGAGGTGCGCAAGCACCAATTCGGAGCAGAGGGCAGGGAGGGGAGGAGAGGAAGAAAGAGAAGGGAAGAAGGGACGCACACTCGCTCCGCTGCCCTCAGGGCATGTTGTGGTCGCGAATCGGGACCTCCCAGAGAGCCGCCGACGGGATCGACGCGAATGCGTGACAGACTCCAACAATCCCAACCAGGTTGCCAGCTGCGGATAGGTCTGGCTCGATATCGCTCCTGATCCAAGTTGGTATGGCACCAAAGCATTCCCCTGCTGTCGCGCTTGCGCCGCCAAAACAAGGACCATGATACAGATGGCTTTGCGCATTGTTGTTGACTGGTGCTCCATTCCAACAGGTGCCAAACATGGAACCGATCACAATGACGAGTTTGTGTTGTTGCGCTGGTCTGGGTGAATCTCGAAGCTGTGCGAGAAGTCGTGCTGGAGGTTGTCGTTGTGCTGGTCTGGCGCCCTCCACAGGCACAGCACACGATCGATGCTGTGATACCTGGAACATTGTATTAAGGTGTCGATGAGCGCCACGAAGGGTTGGGAGCAGAGCCAGCGCAGTTATTACCAAACGCACTTGTGGCTCCGTAGTCGTGGCTGCGCAACCACCTCCGCAGACACAGCACATGTCCGACGATGTGACGTCTGCAACGTCCCATGGACCGTCTAGCGTGGAGCACAACAACAGATCGAACGCATGGCCGACGCATCCAGTACTACGTATATCGGTGGTTCCTTGGTCAGTGCCTGGGAAAAACAGCTAGCCCCCTCCGCAGGCACAGCATATGTCCCACGCTGTGAAATCTGGCTCAACATGTATACGGATCGACGAGCACCACGACGGTTCGGATGCACAAACTTCGCCATTTTGAACACTCGCATCTGTGGCTGTAGGGTCGCTGTCTGCGCCAGCCGTTTGGCCACCTCCACAAGCACAGCACATGTCCGACGCACTGAAATATGGATCATGCCACTCACGTCTACGCGGGAATCACGAGGGAAAAGACGCGTACTCGGCACAATCGGCATACAATTTATCTCCGGCGCCATCGTCGGTGTCTTTGCAAGTATGCGGAGTGGGCGCTGCCGCGGGAACCGGGCAGGAGAAGGTCAGGACCGAACCTCTCACAGACGGCCAGCTAAGATATGACAGCGGCCAGATCTGGACGTTGCGCGCCAGCGAACTGGTCGGCACGAGAGTCGGTGATCTGGTCGGTGTGGGAGTCGGTGACCTGGTCGGTGCGGGCGGGAGTCGGTGGGCTGGCTGGCAAAGGAATCGGCGAGCTGATCGGCGCGAGAGTCGGTGACCTGGTCGGCGCGAGAGTCGGTGAGCTGGTCGGCGAAGGAGTCGGCGAGCTGGTCAGTGCACCAGTCGATGACCTGGTCGGTGCGGGAGTCGGTGAGCTAGCCGGTGCGGGAGTGGGTGATATGGTCGGCGAAGGAGTCGGCGAGCTGGTCGGTGCAGGAGTCGGTGACCTGGTCGGTGCGGGAGTCGGTTGTGGGTTTGCGCATCCTGGGTGTGCTCAAGGTTGCGGTGCTGGTCAGGGTTGTGGTGCTGCGCTTGCTGGATGTGGTCACGGTGGAGGTGCCGGCCATTGCTCTAACACATGTTGGCCTTGGTCACGGTGGTGGTGCTGGTCTGCGTTGTGGTGTTGCCCATGCTGGACGTGGTCACGGTGAAGGGGCTGGTCAAAATTGTGGTGCTGCGCATGCCTTTAACAGATTTAACGCCATTTCTCGCTAAGCCGCTGGAGGCGGTAGACACGTTAGCTTGCACCGAGCCCCCCGGGCAATAACGGTCACGGGTGGCCCTTTGGCACTTCTGGAGTTGAAACTGCGTAATCTGGCCCTGGGCGACAATTTGCCTGGCTGGGGCGTTACAGAAGTTGCGCTTCCAAATTTGTTATACCATCGCTGTCTCGTCGGAGGCCACCCTGGATCACAGGTCCCTTCTGCTGTCCTCGTCGTGTGGTGCTGCGCATGCTGGATGTGGTCGCCGTGGTGGTGGTGGTCATGGCTGAGGGTTTGCACATGCTGGATGCGGCCACGGTGCAAGTGCTGGTTAGAATTGTGGTGCTGCGCGTGCTGGACGTGGTCACGGTGGAGTCGGTGAGCTCTGGTCGGCGCGGGAGTCGTCGATCTGGTCTGCGCAAGAGTCGGTGACCCACGGGCTGGGAGCCGGTGAGCTGGTCGATGCGGGAGTCGGCGAACTGGTCGGCGCAGGAGTCGGTGAGCTGGGAGCCGGTGAGCTGGTCGATGCGGGAGTCGGCCAGCAGGTCGGCTCGGGGTGCTGACCATGCTGGTCGTGGTCACGGTGAAGGGGCTGGCCAAAATTGTGGTGCTGCGCATGACTTTCACTGTTTTAACGCCACTTCTCGCTAAGCCGCCGGAGGCGGCAGACACGTTAGCTTGCACCGAGCCCCCCGGGCAATATCGGTCACGGGTGGCCCTTTGGCACTTCTGGAGTTGAAACTGCGTAATCTGGCCCTGGGCGGCAATTTGCCTGGTTGGTCGGTGCGGGAGTCGGAGACCAGGTCGGTGCGGGAGTCGGTGATAGGGTCGGCGAGGGAGTCGGCGAGCTGGTCGGTGCACGAGTCGGTGATCGAGTCGGTGCGGGAGTCGGTGAGCTGGTTGGTGCGGGAGTGGGTGATATGGTCGGCGAGGGAGTCGGCGAGCTGGTCGGTGCAGGAGTCGGTGACCCGGGGTGCGACACGCCGGCGCCCCCCCAACGAGGAGGTGCGACACGCCGGCGTCCACCCAGTCGGTGACCTGGTCGGCGCGGGAGTCGGTGAGATGGTCGGCGAGGGAGTCGGCGAGTTGGTCGGTGCAGGAGTCGGTGACTTGGTCGGTGCGGGAGTCGGTGCGTCGGTGCGGGAGCCGGTGATATGGTCGGCGAGGAAGTCGGCGAGCTGGTCGGTGCAGGAGTCGGTGACCCAGGGGTGCGACACGCCGGCGTCCACCCAACGAGGGGGTGCGACACGCCGGCGTCCACCCAGTCGGTGACGTGGTCGGCGCGGGAGTCGGCGAGCTGGTCGGCGAGGGAGTCGGCGACTTGGTCGGTGCATCAGTCGGGTGCACTCGTCGGCGCGGGAGCTGGTGATGTGGTCGGCGAGGGAGTCGGAGAGCTGGAAGGTGGAAGAGTCTGTAAACTGGATGGTGCGGGAGTCGGCGAGCTGGTCGGTGCAGGAGTCGGTGACCCAGGGGTGTGACACGCAGGCGTCCACCCAGTCGGTGACCTGGTCGGCGCGGGAGTCGGTGAGATGGTCGGCGAGGGAGTCGGCGAGTTGGTCGGTGCACGAGTCGGTGACTTGGTCGGTGCGGGAGTCGGTGCACTTGTCGGTGCGGGAGCCAGTGATATGGTCGGCGAGGGAGTTGGCGAGCTGGACGGTGGGGAAGTCTGTGAAATGGTCGGTGCGGGAATCGGTGAGCTTGTCGGTGCGGGAGTCGGGTGCACTCGTCGGCGCGAGAGCCGGTGATATGGTCGGCGAGGGAGTCGGCGAGCTGGTCGGTGCACGAGCCGGTGACCTGACCGGTGCGGGAGTCGGCGAGCTGGTCGTTGCAGGAATCGGTGACCTGGTCGGTGCGGCAGTCGGTGAGCTGGTCAGTGTGGGGGACAGCGGTCGGCGCCGGGCTCGGTGGACTGGTCGGGGCGGGTGTCGGCGCGGGTGTCGGCCTGGAGTCGAAACTGTGCAGTGAGCTCGGGGCAGTTATCCACATTCAGCACAAGCAGCATAATGGACACGATAGCTTGCACCGATGATGGTAATGATGATGGTACTGATGATGATGGCACTGATGATGATGATGATGGTATAGTGGTGATGATGCTACTGATGATGTTGATAATGGTAATGATGATGCTGATGATGATGACGGTGATGATGACAACGACGACGATGCTGATGATGACGATGCTTATGTTGGAGATGATGGGGTGATGATGAATTTGATGATGTTGATGATGATGACGATGGTGATGATGATGATGATGATGATGATGGTGATGTTGATGGTAAGGATGATGATGCTGATGATGGTGATGAAGATGATGAAGACGATGATGATAATGATGGTAATGATGGTGGTACTGATGATGAAGATGATGTTGATGATGATGATGATGATGACGATGATGATGGTAATGATGATGATGATGATGGTGGTGATGATGATGATGATGACGACGATGATGATGATGATGATGATGATGATGATGATGATGATGATGATGATGATGATGATGATGATGATGATGATGATGATGATGATGATGATGATGATGATGATGATGATGATGATGATGATGATGATGATGATGATGATGTGATGTTCCGCCGACCCCTGAGGCGTGTGCGTTTCACGTGTGAACCTATTGACGACGCCCACCCGACAATTCCTGACCTGGAACCGACCCTGACCCCGCACTTGGCTTCAGAATATTTTCGCTCCAGAACCGCCCCCGACTTTCATGCCCTGACCCCCACCGCGCCTGACCCCCTTCCCGCCCTGTGGAGCCTCCTCTTGAGCCCACCCCGAAGGGTTTTCGGTCAAGAAACGCCCCTGACCCTACGGAGGCCTCTAGCCATGCGCTTCTTGGGCCCATCCACTCCGCAAAAACCGCCCCGGGACCCCCCACCACGCCTCCACCACGCCTGACACCGCCAGCCTCCAGGACCTCCAGGCATGAAATTCTGGAGCCACCCACTCTGCAAAATCCCCCTAGCACGCCTCCACCACGCCTGACACCGCTAGCCTCCGAAGCCTCTGGGCATGAGTTTTTTTGGTCCACCCACTGTGCAAAAATCGGCCCCGGACCCCAACCCCGCGTCCACCACGCCTGACACTGCCAGCCTCGGGAGGCATTTGGGCATATATTTGTTTGTGGCCACCCAGTCTGCTAAAAACGTCCCGGGACCACCCCAAACCATGCCTCCACCACGCTTCACGCCGCCATCCTCTGGAGGCCTCTGGGCATGACTCTCTGCGGCCACCCACTCTGCAATTACCCTGCGACGTGCCCAACCCATCGGCACCAAGGGATGATATAAGGTGTGCCGACACTGCTGCGACAGCAACACTGCAAGAGACGGTGCACGGATAATATTCTGACTAGCTCTGTCGTGAGACATGTGCGCGGCCAGCCAGCCGGCTCGCAGAACCGAGGTACAAAAAGCCAGGAGGCATTGCACTGGGAAGGAGAAGCAAAAGGACGACATAGGGGTAGAAGAACAATCACCTCGGCAGAAGCAGCGAGATGATGGCGAGGTTTTTGGCGATCTCCGTGCGACCCCACTGTGCTTGCCCCCCGAGTAACCCTCGATAGTGGCGACGGTTTCACAGTTTCACACTTCGCAGCCCCCCAGGGATGGCGAGGTCCCATTTGGGTCCGCGTGGGACCCCACTGTGCTGGCACCCCCTGCAGCCCTCGAAAGTAGCGATCATTTCACACTTCTCAGCCCCCAGGGATGGCGAGGTCCCGTTTGGGTCTGCGTGGGGCCCTACTGTGCTGCCACTTCGCAGCCCCCCAGGGATGGCGAGGTCCCGATTGGGTCGGCGTGAGACCCTACTATGCGGGCCCCGCCCAGCAATCCTCGAAAGTGGCCTCAGTTTCACATTTCGCAGCTCCCCAGGGATGGCGAGGTCCCGTTTGGATCTGCTTGGGACCCTACTGTGCTGGCTCCCCCAGCAGCCCTCGAAAGTGACAACGATTTCACCCTTCGCAGCCCCGCAGGGATTGCGAGGTACCGCTTGGGTCTGCGCGGGGCCCCACTGCGCTGGTCCCCCAGAAGGCAGGCGAGGAGGGGGACAGGGCTGGCTCCCCCAGCAGGCAGATGCAGACAGGGACAGGCAGGCGAGACGGGGACAGAGGGCGAGAGGAAAAGCGAGGGGAGTCGGCACCCCATCGCTCTATTCAAAACGAGAGCCTAACAAAGGAGGGTTGGGAAAAATCATCCCGGGTCTCCCCCACCACGCCTCCACCACGCCTGACACCGCCAGCCTGCGGAGGCCTCTGGGAATGCGCTTCTTGAGGCCACCCACTGTGCCAACATCGTCCCGGGGCCCCCCAACCCCGCCCTCACCACGCCTGACACCGCCAGCCTCTGGGACCTCCAGGCATGAGTTTTTCTCGGGGCCACCCAAAAATCGTCCAGGGACCCCGGCACCACGCCTCCACCACGCCTGACAGGACCAGCCTCCAGAGGCCTCTCGGCAGGAGTTTTTGGGAGCCACCCACTCTGCAAAAATCCTCACGGGACTCCCGAGGCTAGCGGTGTCGGACCACCCACTCTGCAAAAATCACCCCAGGACCCCCCCCATCATGCCTCCAACACGCTTGACATCGACAGATGCGTTTTTGGGATCCACCCACTGTGCAAAAATCGCCCAGGGCCCCCCAACCACGCCTCCACCACGCCTGACACCGCCAGCCTCTGGGACCTTTGGGCATGAGTTTCTGGGGCAACACAATCTGCAAAAATCGTCCCAGGACCCCCCCCCACACCACACCTCCACCACGCCTGACACTGCTAGCCTCCAGAAGCTTCTGGGCATGAGTTTCCTGGGGCCACCCACTCTGCAAAATCATCCCGGGGCCCCCCACCACGACTCCACCACGCCTGATACTGCCATCCTCCTGAGCCTTCTGGGCATGCGGTATTGGGGACACCCATTCTTCAAAAATCACCCCAGGATTCCCACCACGCCTCCACAACGCCTGACACCGCCAGCCCCGTGAGATCTCTGGGGGCAGACACTCCGTACAAATCGTCTTGGGCCCCACCCACCACGCCCCCACCAGGCCTGACACCGCCAGCCTCCTGAACCGTCTGAGCATGCATTTTTGGGGGCCACCCACACTGACAAAATCGTCCCCCCCCCATGCTTCCACCACGCCTGACAACCCCAGCCTCGCGAGGCCTCTAGGCTTGAGGTTGTTGGGCCCACCCACTCTGCAAAAACCGTCCCAGAACCCTTTCTACCATGCCTCCACCACGCCTGACACCGCCAGGGACTCGCCCACCACGCCTCCACCACGCCTGACACCGCCAGCCTCCAAAGGTCTCTCACACATACACACACACACAAACACACACACACACACACACACACACACACACACACACACACACACACACACACACACGCACACACTTTTTGGTCTGCGGGTCGAGAGCGAGCCTCTTCTGGTCAAAAGCTCAGCGGGCCACGCAAAGCTTAAATTTGGGAGACAGAACACACACACACACACACACAGACACACACACAAACACAAACACAAACACAAACACAAACACAAACACAAACACTAACAAAAACAAAAACACAACCACAAATACAAACACAAACACAAACACACACACACACACACACACACACACACACACACACACACACACACACACACACACACGCGCGCAACAAGCCGTACATCCAGCAGGACGCGTTGGCACGGCAACCGCACAGGGCCGACAGAAGGGAAAATAGGAATACGAACGTGACTACCTCAACGCGCATCGCAGTGCACCACACAGACCTCTGGCCATGCATTTCTCGAGCCAACAAACAAAAAACGTCCCGGGGCCCCCCAACCACGCCTCCACCACGCCTGGCACCGCCAGCCTCTGGGACCTCTGGGCATGAGTTTTTCTCGGGGCAACCCAATCGGCAAAAACCGTCCCACGACCCCCCCCACCACACCTCCACCAGGCCTGACACTGCTAGCCTCGAGAGGCCTCTGGGCATGAATTCTATGGGGCCGCCCACTCTGCAAAAATCGCCCCAAGACCCCCCCCACCGTGCCTCCACCGCGCCTCACGCCGCAAGCCCCGGTCGGGGCACGAGCTTTACGGGGGCCACCCACTCTGCAAGAATCGCCCCGGGCCACCCACTCGGCCTAGAGCTCAGCGTTGCGAGGATATCCCTGCGAAGCACGTGCTCGAGCTCCTCTGCTAATGCCCACAACAAGGCAGTTTCGGGGCCCGCCTGCCGCGAGACTTCAAACGGGCGTTGCATTGCTACCTTTAGGTCGGGCCTGTCCCCCTACAAGGGGGTTTGGGATGAAAAATTTGAAAATATCCAAAAAATACCCCTACATTGTCAAAAACTAATCAAAAAATGGTCCCCGTACTATTTTGCACTATTTTTGTATATTCCTCCTGTAGAGGGACAGGCCCGACTTAATGCTAGCTCTAGCCAACCCACTGCGTCCTGGAGGCCAGCCATTAGTCCGCATCGCCCACCCCCCTTCGCCGCCCATCGGAGGACCTCGTCTCGGGGCCACGGGGCGGCCCCGACGGGGAGGGCTCGGCGGCCCCTCCGCACCGCGATGGCGCGCGAGCTCGGCGGCATCAGGCGGCGGGCGACGACGGCGCACGCGTTTGAAACCAAAGAAACATAAGCGAGAGCGGCGGAGGGCATCGCAGGACCGCGGCGCACTCCGTGGCACGCCAACACTGGCGACGTGCACGCGCGCGAGCAGATGGAGAAGCTCCGCGCCATGGGCGCGCGCGCAACGCGCAACGGGCGCCGCGCAACGTTGGCGGCGCAGCAGTCGCGCGGGCCATCTTTCCACCGCCCGGCCCACGGTGGGGACAGAGAGACGCAGGCATCCAACGCGGCGCACGCAAAACTGACGCGCGATCGCTGTCCAGGCGCCTGCAAACTGCTTCTGGGAGATGGGAACATAAAGCAATGGCATTGCGCCCCCCACGCCGACGGGCGCTCTTGCGCCCCTTGCAAGCAGCGGGCCCCAGATCGGGCCACCCAGGAGTGGCTGGAGGAGGAGGGGCTCTGCACTCGCGCGCGTCTGGGACCGCGATCGATTTATTTATCGGGCCAGGGGGGGCCCTTCAAGCGTCCGTGTTTGATGAGATTGCTGGCCTCTCGGACCACGAACTTGTCTCGATTGGTTGGCCCCCCTTTCCCTGGCCGCCTCGAGGGCCGCGGGTTTTTTTCAAATCACTCGGGCGCCTGGCGACGAATGGACTGCCGCCATCCAAGGCGCTTCGGACCTGCTGCGAGCGCTCGCGGATGCAGTTGAACTCGCGGCCATCAGTGGGCGGCTTCGCCCGCCCCTTTTGGGGGGGCGCCGCCCGTCCGCAGCGCCGCGAAGCGCTCAACGCAGCACCTCGGGCCAGGGACGCCGCGTGCGCCCCCGTCGGCCGCGCCGCCGGCGACACGATGGTCGCCATAGCCAGCGCGCGCGGGGAACGAGCGCGGCCCCGGCCTCCTGGCCCCGCCTTACCACGCGTCATCTTTCCAGTAACATGAAATCATGAGGCGCGTAAGACCGCCGTTGGCAAGAACGGCGGAATGCAGTTCAACGGCATTTAACCTTGCGGGGCACGAACGCGGGGGGCGCCGAGCGCTTCCTTTCGGTTCTCTTCGAATCCAGCTTCGATTTGATGCGCGATGCGCGACGTGCAGCTCGTGGGCGAGGCCGCCGAGGCGGCGCCCCCGACCTCAGAAATGCCCGGCGCGATAAGTGGGGACTTGCGCTCGCGCGCCTCTGAGAATTCTCTGCGCGGCCCGGCGGAGAGAAGCCGCGCCGCTGGCGAGGTCGCGGCCATCCGGCGCGCGGGCGCCGAGTCTGGCTCTCCGCGCCCGGAACAGCCACATTCCATCAACGAAGTAGAGGCGGCGCTCGCGCTTCTCACGCCGGGGAAGACGACGGCGCGCACGCGCAACGCGGCAGCGCGTGCCAAGGTTGAGGAAGACCTCCGTCTCACGCGGGACCTGTTGAACCCAGCTCGCGCCCTCTGCGTCACGTCTCGGCTTCGGTCGCTGAGGCAGTTTGCCACGATCCGCAAGTCGGGCCACGCAGTCGCGCGCCGTTTGTCTGCGCTGAGGCCGATTTCGATCGCCACCCACATGGCGCCTGTTCAAGACGCTGCATGGCTCGCGCGCAACTCGAGCCGACGACGAATCCACTTCGGGCCGGCCCAGCAAGGGGGCGTCGGCGACGCGGCCTCCCTGGTCATCGCGGCGGGAATGAACGCCCAGCTACGGGAGGCCCAAGAAACCCCGAACTGCAGGGCGGTAGCGGACGGAAAATGGGCCTTCGACGTCGCCTTCACGGACGGGGCGTTGCTTGGACTTTTCGTCGCTAGCGTCGAGGGGGCCGACTGGGTGGTGATCGATCACGAGTTTGCACATGAACACCAGACAGCGGGACCCCGAGGCCTGCTGATTTAGTTTCTGTTGCTGGGTTGTGGCGCTGCGCGAGGGCGCCGCTTCGCAGCGCGCGCGTTTAACGCCCAGCTGCGAGCACTGCCCGGGGAGATCGCGCGCGCCACGCCGAACACCGCGCTTCGCGCGCGCCCCTGCTGGCCCGGAAGGCCCTCGTCGATGCCGGCGACGCGGCGCCCGTTGAGCTCGAGGTAGTCCTATCATCGCGGGGTTGTTCACTGCCCGCAGCAGCAGTGTCCGAGGCGGCATTGATGGCCACCCGCGAAGGCCCCCCGCAGCGGCAGGCCGAAACCTCCCCTTTCCCAAGTGACGCGCGCTATCACAGCATACCCTGACAGGGCGGCGCCCGCGGAGGCCGCGGGGTCGCGCCGCCCCCCCCGCGCCCAGCTCGCGCACGACTCCACAGCCCCGTGCTCATCTGAGAGCGCGGTTCGGGCAGCGCTGTCGGAAGAGGCTTCTTCCGCGCGTTCTCGCTGCGTCAGGCCGGCGAAATTGTTTTTTTCGATCGCACGCTGGGGAAGGGCTGCGCGCCTCCAATGCTGCGAGAGCCGCCCCCCTTCCACGCCGGTTGCCCCGCAGAGGTAGCGAAGCGTCTGCTGGGCGCCCTCGTAGACGGGGGCGCCACTTTCATGCAACTTCTCCGCGAGGCCCTGGCAATCGGAAACTACAGTTTCAACGGGCTGCTCCACGCGGCAGAGACCAGTGAGTTCTCCCTGCCTGTAGCGGCTGCCCAAATTTCCACGCGCATGGGATCGATCACTCCGCGCGCGTCTTCGCTCCACGGCGGCGCGCCCGGCGCGGAAGCAACTTCGAACGAGCCCCCCGGGTCAAACGGGGTCGGCGTCGGCTGGGTTGCCAGCGAGGCCCCCGCATCAAGCGCGCCGCCGATGCCCCGCGTCGCGCGCGGCCAAGGAGGCTCGGCGCCCGTTCCCTGGAGAGGGTCGGCATGGCCATAGCACGCCCCCAGCCCCCCCCCTCGATCACTCGCCCGCTGTCGCGCTACACGCGGGCGGCGCAGGAGACTGGGCACTCCCGCGTGAGTAACTGCGGCCGCGCGACTCTGCAATCGCCTTCCCTCGGCCCCCACTGATCTGTCTTGCCACCCCATGCCCCGCCTGAGCGGGTTGATGTCGAGAGGCAGGGTCGCGCCGCGTGGAAAGAGTGGCCGCGCGGTTATCGGCTGGGCATCGCGCGCCGGGTCCAACTCCACTATGGCTGCGTCGCCTTTGTTGCGGGCCCCGCTCGGAAGTTCGAAGCTGCCAACCAGCCCCTTCCTGACCTCGGCCCCGGGCCTTTCCGTCCTGGAGTCAGGGCCGCATTTTTGAAATCACTTCAAGTTCTGGACCGCAGGGCGCGCGACTGGCACGCGGCCGCTCTCTGCGCTGGGCGGCGACGACCGCCCGGCCACCCTCAGAGCGCGCAAGGCGCGCGGCGCCCGGGACGCGTCGTCGCGCACTGCCCCGGCGGCGCGCCCAGCGCGGGCGGCCATGACGACAGCGCTCTTCCCAGCAGGCGCCGGTCCCAAGCATCGCGCGACGCGGATCGCGACTGCAGGTCCTGCTCGTAGCGGCGTATTGCGTTCTCGGCCAGAGGGGGGTCGCCAATGCGCGGGGGTCGCCGTTGCCGCCAAGATAACGCCCCCTCTGGTGCGTCGAGCCGGCCCAGGGGCCTCCTGCGCCGCGGCGCGAGCAGCCTGGCTCTGCCGGCGGAGAAACTTCGAGGTCAGCTGGGCGGGGGCGGGGACGGGCCTGGGGAACATAGCGGCGTCGCCCTGCAGCCGCTCGCCGAGGGAGGGGGCCGGGCGCATGTCCGAGCTGCAGAGGAGGGATGGGGCGCGAAAGACTGCATGTCCACTTCGTCGGCACCAAGGCTCAGCGCGGCGGGCCTGGACAGCGGGCAGCAGCGCTGAGTCGCAACGACTGGAGGCCAGACGTCGGCGGCGCCCGCCGGCGCGCGGACTCGCGCGCGCCGCAGGAGCGCACGAGCGAACCACTGAGCCGGCCCTCCGCGCGCGCGACGCAGATGCCACGCGCGCGACAAAAAGAAACAAACAAAACCAAGAGACTGAACAGGCAACGGACGACGCCAGACCGCGCGGGCCAGTCCCCACCAAAAGCCACCGAAAGGTAGAGGAGACAGCACATGCGGCACATTTGCACGCGCAGCGAGCACCAGGACTGAGAAGCACAACTCCTTGCCTGCACAACTGGCCGGACGGGTCGACACGGGCGCCGCGTAAAGGAGCAATCGACCGCGCAGGCGCGCGAGCGGGAGGGCACTCGAGAGCGGCTTCCTTTCTGGCGCCTCGCGATCTCCTGGCAAACCCCCCAGGGGCCGCCGCGAACAATCGATGCATGCGGGCGCTGCAAGGGCGCGAGACGGTGCGCTTCAAGAAGGAATCCTTCGCTGTCAGTTCTTGTCCATGGAGGGTGAAAGCTGGCCAGCCTGCCTTAAACTGGCGTTGCACCTCGGTGCGCATGGCGTCGTGGAAGCTGATCCGTTGTTCCAGGTACTCGACTGGCCCAATGCCAAGTAAAATATCACTCTCCATGCGCGGCCGAGCTCTCCCAGTCCTCCACATCAAATGAGTACGGATATTCGACTTGTCCGTGTGGATGCGGAAACTGCGTCGTTGTGCAGCTACGGCCATTTATCCAAGCATCGTCGTCAAGGGCCGTAGAATGCGGTACCTCAGAAAGTTGTTGCCGGCAGAACGCAGGTTGGTGAGAGAGCAAATAATGGTTTTGCGAGACCGAGTTGGACGATTTGGTTCCGCCTTTTCCACGCGGGCGAGAAGTGGGCGCATGATGTGTTCAAGACGCTAGTTGACTAGTAATGAGCCAAGGGAAACACCCTGCTACGTACAACTGTGCAGGCTGAATGGGCGGCTGGTCTTGTCTGTCCGCACCGTTGCTGTTCGCTCGGAATACAGTTTCTGGAGCAGTCGCATTGCGACGGGTGCGACACCTTGATTCGTGGGCGCGGCCCAGACCCTCTCGTGCTCGACCGTGTCAGAGGCCATCTTAAAAGTCCAAGGTCGCTATCCAACATGGCTCGTTCCATTCCCGCGCCCCCTCGCAAAGCATGCGGAACATGAAAAGGTAATACTGCGTCGAACGACCCGGGCGAAAACCACCTTGGTCTGGGGCTGCGATTTTGTCCAGGAGCAGCTGCAGCCCACTGCGTAGAAGCTTGCTGGGAACTTTGCAAAGGAGGGGCGCGACGCCGATTGGGCAGTACTTTTGGAGTTGAGTGACATTGCCTGGCTTTGACTTCACCGCGGCGCCTGTCAGTCGCACGCCCAACGGGGTGGGCGCGTCAACTGGCATGACGGCGTCGCACAATTGGCGCACTTCTCGTTTGAATTCCAGGGGGGCGCGCGCACTCCAGTCTCTGCCGGCGTGATTCGCGTCCTTGCCGCAAGCCACCGCAATTAGTGCGCGCCCCTGCTCTGATTCGAGAACCGCGCTGCGTTTGAACCCATGGTAGTCCACGAGTCTGGCCCTGATCTGCGGGCGTCGTCTTGTTCGTTTCTGCCGTCAGATCTCTTGCCGATTGCTTGCTGACGCAGCGTCGGGACTTCGCATTGTCATTTTGGATGGCATCGCCGCTGCTGGATCAGCGCTTGGATTCGCACATTGATTGAGCGGCGCGGCGTCAATTGCGCCAGTCCTGCAATGCCTGCTGTCGCTGCTTGCGCTATGGCTGCTGAGCGCTTCCAGCGACGGGGACAGCTCTGCGGAGGTCACCTCGTTGGACTTCTGCGTGATACGCGTCGATGCCGACGTTGGCCCAGCTGTCGGCGGTCGCTTTTCGCGACGTGTGCATTGGCCAATGCTGCTCGTCGCGCGCACGTCGGCAGGTGGAAGCGAGTCGCTGAAAGCAACAGAGCGCTACCACGGCCCTGTGATATGAATCTAAGTCCGCTGCGACATTCGCCTCCACATTGCGGCATTGCCAGAACATGCGTCTGGACGTAGACCATGTAATCGGACTGCTTCTCGGAGCCACTGCAGCGAGTGCAAGTCACTTGCTTCTCCACTGGCCTGCGGAAACACGTGGTCGCGATGAGAAAGCGTTCTTTCGATGCCCACGCACGTAGCCAAGCCCCTCTCAAATCACGCTTCCCAAACGCGTGATTTCAAATGTGCCGGGCGTCGGCCCCAGGGTCGCCTTCGCCAGAGCCGTCGTCGTCGCGACTCGCGGGTCCGATTGTCTCCAGGCGTCCAACTTGTGAACGACATCCCCAGCCACAATAACACCACGCTTCTGTTGCGAGCTTCGGCGGGCAATAAAGAAATCAGCGTGCACAAGCGCTGCGCGCGTTGGTCACTGCGTCCTGCGCGGGAAATCCGCCAGGGAACCCGCCACGATGAACAATGAGCCCCGCTGCCCGAAGATGGCGATGGGGACGAGGACGAGGGGGGGGAGGGGGAGGTGGGGTGGAGGATCACCAGAAGAAGAGGAGGAGCAGGAAGAGGAGGAGGACGACGACGACGAGAACGAGGACGAGCACGAAGAAGAAGAAAAATAAGAGGAAGAGGAGGGCACGAGGGCGAGGGCGGACGGCGCGCGCCCCACGGGACACGACCGCGCGGCCCCGCCCGCGCGAGCGACGCGCGACGGGCCGCCGAGCCTGCGGGCGCCCGCGGGCGGCCACGACGCGGCCACAGAGGCGCAGCCGCGAGGCCGCGGCACCAGCTGGCGCGGCGGCTGGGGAGCTCCTCGGGGGCCTTGGCGGCCCGGGAGCTCCCGCTGCCCAGAGGACGAGGTTGGCGAAACTGTGCGTCCCTCCAGAGCTGCTTCTGAGAGCTGGCCCGCCTCCTGGCTGGTCGAGACGTCGGCGACTCGCAGGGGGCATTTGTGTTCCCTCACCGTCTGTCTCGTCGATGCCACGGCGCCTGAATTTCCCTGGCCCTGGCGCTCTTTCAATCTTCTTCGCGGGCCGGTTGTCGCGTCTGCGGCCCCGTGCTCGTCGACGGCAGCTCTGTCCTCCTGGACCTGGCGAGGAGCTGAGCAGCTCTCGCGGCTCCAAGCTCCTCCTCCCCACGCGAGTGGCCGCCGCGGCGAGGGCCGCGGACCCTGGCCCGCTCCCACTCCGGACCTGATCTGGCGCGCCTCCCGCAGCTCCTCCCACGCTGGTGGCACGGCCATTCCTGTCCTCTCGGCGTCGGCCCCATCCCGTCGCCACGATAGCCGCGGACCTTGCCCCGCTCCCACTGCTGCTGGCCTGCGCTGGCAGGCCGCCTGCAGCCGCTTCTGGGTTGGTGGCGACTGGGCAGTCACCACTGGGGACCGACTCCTCGTCGTGCGCGATCCTCGCTCACGTGGCGGCCTCCCCGAGGGTTGCGCAACTTGGCCTGCGTCACTGGCGAGCTCGAACTCCAGGTTCTCGCTGTCGAGCTCGCTCTGCAAGACTCCCCCTCGACCTCCAACTGGGCGCCTTTCGAGCGCAGCCCGCGTTCGTCGCGGCCGCGTGCCACTTCGCCCCCCCAGGGGCTGGCACAGGAGTAAGAACCTACTCCACTGGCAAGCGCTGGATGACGAGTGGGTACCTGCTGATCACGGGGCCCTTGGCTCTCTGAAGTGTCTCGTGGCCTCCCAGCTGTCCATGGCTGCCGCGTCGCCTCGATGGTCGCGCGGCGCGTTTCCTCGCACCTCGCGCGGTGCTGTCCGGCACGGGTAGGCGAGGTAGGCTAGTTCTCTCTGGCGGGGGATGTGCACCCCGCTGAGCGGTACATACCTCCTGTCCAGTGCTGTCTGGTGCAGGTGGCTCAGGGAGGCTGGTACCCGCCGGCGGGCGTGCTCGACCGCCGTGCAGTGCCTACCTCCTGGCTCTCGATGCCGGCGGCTCCGAGGTCGGGGCCCTGGCTGCTGCCAACATTGCCTCTGCCGCCTGCCTTGGGCAACAATCCTCTCTGAATCCGACGCAGGTACTCTGCCCCAGTCGGAGTAGGTGGGTGGCCAGCGGCAATGGGGCACTGCCGCCGTAGCCCGCGCCCAAGGAGGCGGCCTCCCATAAGACTGAAGAAGCCGCAGCCCGCACAGAACCAGCGCGGGCGACTGCACCACCGACCTGAGTTGGCAGCTCAAGCAAGTTCTGGGTTCTCGCCACAAGCAGCCAGCACAGTTCCTGCAACCACACTGTGCGCCCCTCGCCTGATGTCGACTGGCAACATCCTGGCCACGTCCGCCCGTCGTTCCCGAGCACGCGGGTCGAGGTGAACATGGCGACTACACTAGCCGCTGGAGGGGGCCCGTCGCGCGCTTCTCCCGGGTCGTCCGCGGGGTTCCGTTTCCATGGCGTCGAGAGTGGACCGCAGAAGCTTCCACCAGACTGCGGCTGCCATGGCCTCGACCTCCTTCGCCGCACGCCGCTATCCTCAGGGCCTAGTCCAGCCTGCTGAGCTGCGTGCCCCGCGACCTCGTCAGCTGCCGCGCTGCCTCGAAACAGCCTGGGATCGACGCCACGCTGAATAACGCCCACCGCAATTTGGTGCGAGTTAATGTGGATCACCGTGATATCACCGCGCCCTCGATCACGCACCAGCTGACCCAGCCGACCACAAGTCCACGTCGGGCCAATCGGGCCGCTGGCCCCACTCGTGGTGCCAACCACTGTGGACGGCCAAGTTGTTCGTGACGTACGCGACGACGCCGCTGCCGCATTCGACCCCTAGAACAAGTCCCAAGAGGTCGCCTCGATGCAGTCGCCCTGGGAAGGGGGCGTGGATGGCTGCCGTCACTTGGGCTCCGTCGTCGCCCAGTATGGCGATGCCCACACCGACCCTCTGCATGTCCGCGTGCATGCACTCTGGGCCCCCGCTCGCGTCCCCGAATATGACCAACGGTTCCTCCTCCGTGCCCTGGCCGAGGCTGAGCCTGCCATGATGCGCGCCGAAAGCGGCGCGCTGCTCGAGGTCGGCCGGCGGGGCGACTGCCGCCCACGCAGGCGGGGCAAGGCCGCGCAGCCAGAAACAAGGGACTGATGCATGTTCGACCTGGGCCCAAGGAAAGTACTTCACGCTCGCCGCGTCGTGCCCCTTGGACCCCTCGCTGCACTCGAAGCCACAGGCACGGTGGAAGTCGGTGTCGACCTCATGCCCGCACCTTGGGCCACACGCTCCGCTGTCCTCGTCGCCCGCGTGCCCCGCGCTGGCTCCACTCTCCGCTGCCCACGAACCTCTGACCACAATGGCGATCATCACCTGCTGGACGGCGCGGCAGCTGGGGGACCGCTTAATACGCTTGATGAAGCGCCCGAGGCCGCTGAGATCGACCCGGCCCCAAATCCCTCCGCCGTGCCGGTGCCGAGCGGCGCCTTGCCACAGTTCGAGCGCCACCGACTGGTCGAAGGCCAGCATGAGCTGCCTGTAGGAGCCGCCCCCCAACGCCTCGACACTTGGGAACGCCCAGTAGTCACGCCTGCCGTTGCTGCCCAGCTGCGCCCAAACCATGAGCTTGACTAGCAGCCAGTTGTACCCCATGAGCGCGACCATCAGCGCAAATATCGGACCACGAACCGGTCGGCTCAGTTGGCTACCTCCAGCTTGACGGACTCGCTCGAGCTGGGTACACCATGCCTTCGCGATACGCATCCTCCTGCCAGCGTCTCCGCGCCGCATCGGGAACCAGGCCTCGATCTGCTCGCGAGGTAGCTTCCTAAGTGGGTCGGCTTCCCCAAGCTGCAGCTAGAACTGCGCGGTGAGGCACCTGCCTCGCTGCATAGAGCCTCCAATGGCTGCAAGTCCCCTCATCAACGCGACTCGATCGGCTCCGAAGGCGCCGTGCACTTGGCGCCCGAAGGCGGCCCCAGCCCAGCACGCTTACTTCTCGATATTTAGGCAGACGCTGCGCCGACGAGACCCGCAAGCAAACCCACGCACCTTCACGTGGCTGATCTTGGTCTGGGACATCCTCTTCCTCCGCGCGGTGCGCGCGCGCCTGCATCCTGCGCCCAGGTCGACCCCCAAGCAAGCGGCCCGCGGAACTGCCAAAATTTCGCGCCCACTCCTTCTGGCGAACGCGGCGACGGCAGTGGCGTCCTCGAAACGTCTGCACATAACCACGCTCTTTGGCGACACCTGGAGCCCCGCCTCCACCACCTCATCGCAAGTGACCGCCATGCCCCCCCCCCCCCAGCTGCTCGCGCGCAGCCGCGCGCGGGCCCACGGCGGACTCGGACAGGTCGTCAATCCACAACCTCGGGAGCAGCGTCCGCGCAGGTGCCGCCATAAACTGAAGAAAGTCAGGCACCCCGCGAGGCGCGTGCCTGACTTCAACCCTGCACGATGGACTGCGCGGGCTGGCAGGCCAATGAGCATACGCCGTCGCGAATGATGACCCTCGGGGCGAGGCGCTGCTGCAACTCGAGGGCCAACGCGCTGGGTGGGAAATCCAGACGCAGCGCCGCCTCGCCAAGTTCGACCAGCCCATGGAGTCGTAGAAGGCCTTGATGTCCAGCATCGCGTGGCCGTAGCTTACCCGCATGGCTGCGCACGCCCCCTCGTCCACCGCTCGCCCCAGTGCTTCGTGAAACGCCGAGTTGCCTGCGATGGCCGCATCCCAGGCGGGCGCGTACATATCTGCTCACGGCTTCACTTCGCTCTCGCGCGCCTGGCTCCACGCACGGGCAAGCATGCCCAGCGGCCCGATGACCCCCTGGCCCCCGCCACTTCCCCAAGGGCCTGCCCGCGACGAGAAGGACTTGCCAGGACCACGGAGCGGTTGAGCAAGGCAACGAGCTCCTCCACAGCGTCGTCGGGTAGGCGCTCGGAATCCAAGGGCGCCATCCGGTCGACGCCGCGCCACGCCCGCGGCATCATGGAGCGCGGGGCTCCACGCGGAGCGGGGGCGCCCAGCTCGGGGAAGCCGGCTTCCAAGTTGGCCCCTGACGAAGCGGAACAACTCGCAGATGCCAGCCGCGTCGATGGGGCCTGCCCCCCATGGCTTGCGCCACTGCTTGACTGCGCCGTCGATCATGTTCCTCGCGCGCACCAGCATGAAGCCGCCGTCCTGAAGCACCTCTGACGGCGGCAGTGGATCTGCCTTCAAGGAGCGACAAGGGAACCGACGTGCTCTCAGGCTCGTTGATCCAGCGCTGGAAGTTGGCGAGGGACTGGCACAATGCCCGTTGCCTAGCACCTCGCGCGGCCACCTCCGCCGCGTTCGCCAGCTCGTCTATCTCGTCGACGTCCAGGCTGCGACTGCACCCCATGCACTTGCGAACAACGCGCCATGAGAGAAGGGTGGCCTTGCTCGACCTGCTCTTCAGCACATGCTTGGCTGCCTGAGGAGCTGCGGCTAGGAGCTGGCGACAGTCGCGCGCAAGGCGTCGGAGCCCCCCCCCCCTGAATGGCCAACCGCCGCACGTGGTCCCCGACGCAGGCTTCGCTCAAGCCGCCGCGCAACCGCATGTACTTGCGCCCGCCAGATCACGTTGGGATCGCCAATAGCCTCAACGCGCGCCTGAGGACGGCGCGGCTTGTCCACGAGGGCGGCCCTCAAGCTGCGAGCATTAGGCCCCCCGACCGCTGGCTCGCCACGGTGCCGCGCAATGGATTACTCGACGTGGTGGGCCCAGTCGCCGCGCGTCCTCCCCCCCCCACTCCCGGCATGCCCCTCGCTGACGCAGAGGGCGGATGAGTCCTGAATGACGCTTCAAAGCACGCGCGCGCGGCCGGCCTAAATACTGCGCCCCGACCCACGCACAGCCGCCCATCTGGAAACTGGGGTCGTCGCCCGGGGTCTCTTGCTCCAGCGCTGCAGACTGGCTGGCACCCACCGGCGGGACTTGCGTCGCCCGCTGAGCAGTGCACCACCCCTTGCCTAGTGCTGCCTGATGCGTTCGGCGCAGGCAAGCTGGCACCCTCTGGCGGGGGTGCTTCGCCATTGTCGAGACCTCCTCTCGGAACCTGCCTCGCGAAGGTGGCTGCTTGAGCTTCCTGGCGCCCGTGGTCCCGCGGTGATCCACCCAACCATTGAGCCTGTCTTTCCCAACGCAAGTTCCGTCAAACTGCGCGCTCTTCCCAATCGCCGTTCCCGAGGTAAACTGCTCGGTCCCCACTGGGCTGACTGGCTGGACTGCACGTGGCTGGCGCAACCCGCCTGGCCCCTGCAGATGGCGACCGCCCCTCCTGGGCCCCACCCTTCCTCGCGCACTCGGGGCTCGGCCAGAAAGTCGCGTGGCAGCCTGTGGAGGTGGAGTACCTGAGGTCATTGTGCAACTGCTGCTGCTGCACGCTAGGCGCACCGCCCTCCAACCAAACCCCATCAGCATCGCTGGCTGACCGGTTGCGCACAAGCTCGTCCCCGTCACCATGCGCCACGCAGCTCGCGCACTCCCACGAGTCGTCGCCGTCGGGATCCCCGTCGCGTTTCTCGTCGCTGGAGCCCCCGTCGCTGGCGGACTGCCCGACTGCCGTCCTCGCCAAATTGGGGGCAACATATCCTGCAACTGCTCGCTGGCCTTCTGGCCTCCGCGCCGCTCAGTCCTTCTCCGCTGCTTCTCGCCACCGCTGCCGCTGCTGCTGACCGCGGTGGCGCGCGGCCCGTGCACTTGCGGAAGTAGCGCCGCCAGCTGCAGCCCCCCGGCCATCAACTGCCCCGCCTGGCCCCGAAGCGCAGCCAGCAGCCCGCTGCGCGGCAACTTCTGGATGGCGTTGACCCCGACGATGCACGGCGCGCAACTCTCGGAGCAGATGCCCCAATCGACGCGGGGCCCCAAGACGCCCGCGTCGCACGCGATTGCCGCGCCTGCCCAAAGCAGCCTGCCCTCGAACTGCCGGAGGAAGCCCTCGCTGCGCAACACTTTGCCTTCTCGCCTTCTATGTCGAAGTCGCCCAGAGTAAGCCGCGGCAGTCCAGCATCCTCAAGAAAGCCCCCAGGCGTGCCAAGCGCCCGAGACAGGCACCTTCACCTGAGTAACCGTAGAACACGACCAGGACGACGCTGCACCCCTTGTGACGGATCACTGAGGCGTGGAAACCGTCTAACTCCGCCGTGCCAGGTGCCCGAAAACTCTTGGGGCGGGCTGCTGGGCCGCCAACGTGCGCGTATACATCTGGGGCCGACACATACACCATTCGCCTTACTCTTTGTCCTCGGCGCCGCAGAGTGCTCGAGGGCGCGCAGCTGTCCACGCGATCCTCCAGACTGCCTCCTGCGCGCACTTGTTCCACCTGGCAAAATCCCCTGCCCGCCGCACAGGCGTCTCGACGAAGCCAAGAACATCGAAACTATCGCAATGCTGAAAGAGTCCCACGCTTGCGACCCCGTGCAACTGACACTCGATGAGAACATGTTTTCTTTTCCCCCCTCCCCCATCGCCACCGCTCTCCTGCTCTCGATCCTTCAGATGATCTGTTTGTTTCAAATGGGGCCGGGGCCCCTTGCCCGGGCCATCTCGCATTGAAACCGAGACGTACTACACACAGCGCCACGCGAGGAAAGAAGCAGCAAGGGCAGGGGGCGGGAAGCAGGCAGCGGAGGGGGAACGAGGAAGAGCACAGAGCAGCCCGGAGAGAAGCAGGAGAGCGAGCGAGAGAGGAGGCAGCAAAGCAGAAGGACGAAGACCATGGCAAGCAGCAAGCAGAGCGCAGCAGCAGGGAGGACGGGAGGCCAAGGAACTCAAGGCCAGGTGAAACCCAAGGGGCATTAGGAAGCGCGGAACCCCTGCCCCGCAGGAGAACCAGGCCAGATCCACTACAAGTGAGACCGCGCACACAGGCAGCGAGGATGGGGGCGGAGGGAGACAGAGAAAGAAACACGAATAGCTATCGGTAGGGTGCGCACAAAAAAACCGGCCCGGGTCCTACCACGTAGGGTCGGGCACGGCTGGGCGCGCACACCTGTGATGCGGGTGGCATCGACAAAACTACACTAGAAACAGAAAAGAAAGAACGCCGGGGGGGGCGAAGAGCGCCAGCCACCCCAAGAGCTACACGCCCGGCCCCAGGAAGTCCGCGCACGAAGGGCGATAGAGAAAAAAGGAAGAGGGAGAGGGGGAGCAGAGCATACACGCAGACGCGCGCAAAACATGTTGTGGCGTGGTATGGTAACCGAGCCGCTTTTCGTAGACGCGGTGGCCGTCGTAACCTGGAACTGGTTGTCGTCGTGTTCGTCCCCCATCAGCCTCGCTGATGGCACGGACTCGGTGCGCGGCGCTGCTCGGCGTTGATGCTGTCGTAGGCGCCGGCGTTGGTGCTGGCGCCGTGGCTGGCGTCGCCGCTGGAGCAGCCGCTGACGACGCCATCACAGAAATCAGCGCCAATGCCAGCATCAACGTCTGAGCCTACGCGAGCACCAACGCCAGCGCCGACACTCGATGAGAAAATCCTCCTCGCCCCTGGCACTATCTCGTTATCCAAACA
>CAUYUJ010014307.1:379118-409118 GCA_963575745.1 Prorocentrum cordatum
CCACCACCGCCACCATCACGACCGCGACCACCACCACAACGAATACGGCGGCAAGCAGCACAACGACTACGACCAGCAGCACCACCATAACGACGACAAGTAGCACCAACAGCGCAACTAACAGAACCACCACGACAACCAGCACCAGCGGCAGCACCGCCACCGCGACCAGCAGCAGCAGCAGCACCACCACCACGACCAGCAGCAGCAGCAGCACCACCACCACCACCAGCACCACCACCACCACAACGACGACCACCAGCACCAGCAGCAGCACCGCAACCACCACGACGACACCCTGCAAAACCACCACCATCACGACCACGACCGGCATCGCCACGCAACGGCGACCAGCAGCCAAACGACGACGGCCAGCGGTGCCAAAGGCACTGCGACAACAAGCAAGACCAACACCCCCCCCACTGGGACGACGACGACGACGACGACGACGACGACGACGACGACGACGACGACGATTTTTTTTGAGCACGACCTCAAACTGCATGGCTAAAGCACGCTGAAAGTGTCAGACAGCAAGGTCACTCCTTTCGCCAGTGGATGGAGGACTTTGCAAATCTTGTACCAGGGTCCCGCGCTAGGTTTAGCTTTGCCAGTCTTGGGGTCGAACGGACGACCTTGACAAATCTTTCCAAGCTTGGCAATACGGGCCCCAGTAGAATAGCATGTACAACGAGTGCACACGACCAAAAGGGAGTCGTTCGAGCAATCGAAAATCACACACTCGTGTTTCAAATCCCGAAGCTTCTGAACGTCGATCCTAGGGGTCGCCGCACAGTGGCCAGGGGGAGGGCAAACCTGACTCGGATTACGCTTTGTACGCAGACAGACCGAGCATTGCCAGAAACGCTGCTCGCCAGCTGGAGGGCCTAGCCAGACCCACTCGTGGGGCTGGAGGAAACCGCAAGAGACCGAGCAACCCCAGGGCTGGACCAAGGGACCTCTTTCAAGTCGGTCATGGGCCATAAAGGAAGCAACTCGGCCGCCAGTCTGAGGGCATTTTTTGAAACCAAATCGAAAAATCAAGATCAGCAGGCGTCGAAGCATCGGCGGACGGGTGCGCGGCGGCTCCGAGCTTGGCAGCACGGTCGGCATAGTCGTTGCCAACCCGTAATGAACGTTCATCTGGTGAAATATCTGGGTCATCGATGGCCTGATGCGCCCTTACCTTCTCGCAGCCATGCATCTTGTCCCCCCCGAGAGCCCGACCCTGCATCACCAACCCCGCATACGGACGACCTGGCGCGAAGCGGGCGTGATCAGGCAGAACGCGCATGCCAACAACGTTGGCGCAATCACTAAAGAGTTCACTTGGCTGAGAAAGCAGAGCACCGCACATAGCAGAGGACGCGAGTTCCCCAGCCTGGGCAATCCGGGGGCAACTGTCCCACACAGGGCCGTAGGCCATGGCTAAAAGACCCCTACCAGGGCCCAAGCTGGCAAGGCCCCAGCCTGCACGGCACATATCCCTGATGGGGGACATGATACAGGATCCGTCGAGGAAGACCTTGCCCCAAAGCTGCCGAGAGCCCTCAGGAGAACAATCCCATCCTTCAGCTTCGAAGCCTTCAGGATAATATCTAACGGCGATACCGTCAGGACCAACATTGCCGTCGGCTGTGGGGGGGGGGGGGGGGGCACATTTTGGGTGTTCGAATAATCCAGAAATCAAAGCAAACTTGTTGATGACATCAGGGTCGTTACGAACAGCCGCCAAAACATGCTCATCGGCGATCGCTCCCCTCTCCTCCTCCACGACAGGGCAGCTCCACAGCCGGTGAAAAACGGTGTCGCCAGGAGCATGGCATAGAGGGCAAAGATCAGGAATGTCATATCCCGCAGCTCTCGCGCGTGCAAGAGGCCACAATCCTTGGCAGGTCATACATCTGATCATTCTTTTCTGGCGGGCAGAACTTTTTGAACCTGAGGGCCGCGGACACCACATCAAAACAGAGTCTCTGAGCCCCCTGGCCCCCATACTTGATGGCGGCTTCCCGCTCGAGACTCCTCCAACTCCCTTCCCTCAAGAGCTTCTTCAAGAGCGGGGGGGGGGGGGGGGCAAGGGCGAGGGGGTGCTGGGCCCCGAGGTCGCTAACAAGCGGGAAGGGGGAGGGCATGGACCAACCAATCCTATCAACGGACAACCTCATAGCCCCGATGGGGCCTCCCACCTTTTCCCAAGTCCAGGGGCGGAGGAAGCTGTCGTTCCACCAGGAACGAAGTGAGCCCAGGAAAAAACGAAATCGGAGGCTCTGGAATGCCGAGCCCAGACCTCCTTGCTCCAACGAACGATGGGCGAAACAGCTCCAAACCACGCAGGGTCCCCCTCCACTCTGCTCCAGAGGGTGAGGCTCCTCCCTCCCGCGCAGGGCTTCATCGTGGAAGCACAGAGCCGACGCAATCTGAGAAGCTCACTGTCGCTGCAACCGTGATACTCACTACCGTAGGTCGCTCCTGGCAGAGGGCCCGACACACAAAGTTTGATTGCCCTGCGTCCTAGCACCGCCCGCTGAGCAGCGGGACGACCTGCCCGTCTTCTAGCCCGTGCTGCTCTCTGCTTGGTACGGGCATTCCGACCTCGAACACGGACCGCACCTCCAGCCGCGTCGTCGATGCCGGGATTGACAATGGATTCCTGATGCTGCCCAGCAAGCTCCCCTAGCCTGCGCTCCACCAGGCGGGAAAGAAACTTGGAAGAAGAAACGAGACCAACTTTGTCGAGGGCGATGGTGGCGTGCAAAATGGAGCAAACGACGGGCTCGAGCTCAGACGCAAAATCGCAAATCTGGTTGGCAACCTTAAGCTCCTTCCCCACCCCGTTGATCCCCATGTCGTCGATGTAGGCATGAAAGGTGAGGGAGGGAGGAATAATCAGCGAGTCGAAACCGTCGAGAGCAAAGATGCGAACGTGCGTAGTGGCAAAGATGCAGCCGGCAATAATTCCAACCCTCGCGTGCATGGGGTGAGAGACGGCACCCGCGAGCACAAGAAACCTGGCGGACCTGTATCCCGCAAGGCACACAGCGGTAACAGCAGGTGGAAGTCCGTGACGCCCACACCGAAGGACGAGCAGGTCGAGGGGAATTCGTTCATAGTACGTCACAAAAACCCAAAGCAGGGCACAGGCCGCCTCGGACTTCGACCTGGATTGTTCCGCTCGGGCTGCCTGACGCCAAACAACGTCGCTGGCCGACTTGCGTTGTCCCGCTGCCCAATATGGGTGCAGATGCGCCCCCTCCCAGGCGAGAGCGCAGTCCCTGCGGCACTTACCCCACAGCCTGTACAGACTCGGAAACACACCGATCGGGCGAAACCCAGACGTCGGCTTGGGAAGTAACGCAATGATCACAGCCCTGAGCTGCGGCGGCAACATTCCAACCATTTCAATGAGCCTCAGGAGGCTCGAGAAGGCCTCAAGGGCCCCATCCGACAACACCGAAAAATGTCTGATATGGAACCCGCCCAGACCCACGGCCGAACGATGACCAAAAGACTTCGACACCCTCCTGATGGTGTCGATCGGGACGGGGGGAAGGGGCTCCAAAATATGGTTCTGCTGGCGGGTGGGGGTAGCCTGGGCCTCCCAAAGGCCACGAAACCTGATGGCTTCGTCACGAGAAAGAGCCTGGGGGTCCGAAATAACGCACCCCTTGGAGCAAAGCGTCGTCGAAGGTTTGAAAACCTGAGGGTCCTTCGAGTAGGCGTGGGCACGGCGCCCTCCGCTCTCGATATTGTCCCGAAGCCAATCACTCCAGTCCTTGCTCGCCTGAGCCGAGTAATGAGCGACGCAAAGGTCAAGGGCTTCCGCCACAGCACTGCTAAGATTGTCGAGACGGTCGGAGCAAGCCTCCAGCGAGATGGAGCTATCAAGCCAGTCCTGCCATAACTTGGAAGTCCCTGACAAAAGGTTGGCAAAATCGGGGAAGGGTCGGGGACATCCTCCACCTTGGGCGGAGGGTCCGAAAGAACCAGGGCCGCAGCATGGGCCTCAGAAGACCGATCGGGGTCAGCAAACCGAACGGAAAACTTTCTCAAACTAGCATGTAACCACCTTATAGCGCGAAGGGGGGGTATTTGACACATCCCAAGCCCTTGCCCAAGGGCGGCCTCCAACGGGTAACGGGCCCCTTGCTCCGAGATCCCCATACTGGCAACTCCACTCAAAAGACTCTGGCCAGCTCCTTCTCGCAGAGGTTGGCCAACATGCCATGCGCTTCTCCAAGAAGGGTTGAAACAATGCGCGCGCCATCGCCACGCAAGGCCCTAAACCTGCACTCGTCGATCTTCGAATCGACGCGGACGTACCCAGGAGGCTGAGGAAGAGGACCGATCGGCACATGCGTGGGTAGCTCGGGCGGGCGCCGAAAAGTCAAGTAAGACATCTGCGCCAAGCCTGCGAAAAAATCCAACTTCACGGGCGTGTGGGGGACGAAACCGCGGTCCTTGATCTGCTCGACTTACTTGGTCCCCTTAGCCACAATAGACGAGCAGACGAAGTATGCGCATTCCCTTGGAGCCCCCATGCGGCAAGTAGGAGCCCCAGAGGTGAGCATCTGACCGACCAGCTTAGTAACGAAAGCAGACGACTCCAGAGTGGACGGTTCCAGGTTCCAGTCTCCACCGCATATGAAGGGCCTCCCACATGTAGCCCCCTTATCCCCTTAGCCCCCTTAGCCCCCTTTGCTGTTCACCAGTTGGAGCAGCGGGCGCAAGCTCTCGCTGTCTCGGCAATTCGCGCGGAAGGCGCGAGCTCCGGCCAACCCGCTCCGCGCCTCTACTCGGCTTCGGAGGTCGACGCCGTACTGGACAACTTCAAAACTACATCTCCGGCGCTCCGCGGCTGCTATGCGGCGGTCCGCTCTGCCGTCCCGGAGGGCCGCCGGGCCACGAGGGCCCTGACCAATCTGTCCAGACATTGCGCCATCACCAGCACCTTGTGGTCTGCCCGCCAGGCGACCCCCCTCCACAAGTCGGGCCCCCGGGGCGTTCGGTCCACGCAGTGTCTTCGCCCGATTTCAATCTCGGCGGTCATGACTGCTGTCGTGGACGGTCTCTGGACTGCGCGCAACGCCCCGCGACGTGAGCAATACTGCGGCGTGGCGCAGCAGGGAGGGGTTGGAGACCCCATTTCCCCCCTCCTTGCCCTCCTCATCCATGCCCAGCTACGGCGCGCCCAAGGCCTCCCCACATATTGGGCGGCCACTGATCTTCAATGGGCTTTCGACGTCGCGTCCCACCTTGCCATGCTACTCAATGCCTATGAGTCTGGGGTGCGTGATGACGACTGGCTTCTCCTCGATGATTTTATGTCGTCAGATTCCCAGTTTATTGCATTAAGCGGCCACGTGTCGTCTTTGTTCTCGCTTGGGGGTGGTACGGCGCAGGGCCGCAAGTTTAGCGTAGGCGTTTTTAATGCGCAGCTCAAGTGGTTGGCAGAGGAGGTGTGCCGCGTGCTCCCGGGGAGTTGCGCGGCTTGGGTGGATCCCCACCTCCGCCGGCTCTGCATGGGGCTCCAGATTTCTGACGCCCGCGAGTCGGGCATGCCCGCGCCGCCGGCTGTAGGGGGCGACCTCGAAGCTTTAGCTGTCGAGGTGGCGTCGGCAGCTGCGGCCGAGCAGGCGCCTTTCCCGAGGGCCGAGCAAGCAATCGCCTTAGGGGCTTCGCAGGCCACCTCCGAGGCCGATCGGGCCTACTTGCTTGACCGTCTGGGCTCGGGCCTCCTTCCCCCCTTGCAGTTCGTCGACGCGACGACCTCACGGTTGCCGTGTCCTCCCCGGGCGCTCTCCGGGCCATTGTGTCACGGGAGCCGTGGTCAGCTTGCTCGCGGTACGCGAGACGGACCCGCTCCCAGTTTAATTACTCCTCCGGGAAGGCGGCTGCCATGGCAATCCTAGACAGCCCCCCGCTGGTGATGTCGGGTGCCCAGTGGTGAACACAAAGCCTCTCTTGGGTGTTCTCTTTGATGCCCGTCTCACTTTTGGCCCACCCCTTCGGGCCACGCTGGCTAGAGGCAATGATTCGTTTGAATCATTATTCTTCGCTGGGGAGACGGGCGGCGTTGGTCTCCCAGTCTTGCGTGCCCAAGTGCCCTAACGCGTGGACTCCGCGTTGCTATACCCGCCCCCTTTTCTCTTCCTTGCTCCGCGCGCCCGCTACTCGCTCGACTCTTTGCAAGCGCCCTGGGACCGTCGCCTTCTCGGCTGCGCCATTGGTCCAGCGCTGCCAGGCGAGGTTGCCATTGCACAGCGCGGGTGGCATTTGCGACTGGGTACCAAGATGGTGGAGCGCACCATCTTTGCTCGGGCGAGGCTCTTCTTACTGCCAGAAACGCACCCGGGCGCCAGCATGCTTAGTCTGGCCTCGGCCACATCTTGCCCCACCTGGGCGAGCGCCGCCCGGGCATTGATGGAAGCGCTGGACAGCCCCATCCCGGACGTGGTTGATTGGCCTTTCGCAGGCGAGCAGGCGTGTTCCGCTGCCCGCGCCGATCCCGCGGCCCGCCGCCTATTCCTTCGCAAGTGCAAGTTTTACGTCGTGCGCCCAGCCCTTTCCAAACTTGATCTTGCCGCGTTCCAACGGGCGACTGCCGTTGCCTTGCCTGCCCATCGATTGCCTTGTTCGGCTTGGCATACAGGGTCGCCAGGGCTGCAGTGGAACATGCTGGACCTTGCCCTTGGGCCTGCCTCGTGGCTCCACTTTCGCTCGTGGGCGGTCGTTCGCATGTCGGGCTGCTGGCCGCTCCAGGTCTTGGGAGCTCCGCTCTGCGTCGCCACCCTGCCCCGTTGCGGCGGCTGCGGCGCGCTGGACGTGGACATCTGGCACGCCCTTTTCGCGCGCCCCGCGACAGCCACTCACCGGGCTTCCCTCTGGTCTCGGCTCCCTCTGCCCCCCCCCTCCTGTTGCGCCCAAGTCTCACAGTTTCTCTTCCACCACAGCCGGACGCCGGTGGAGCGCCGCGAGCACGTTCGCTTCGTTGCTGCTGCAATGCTCGTGGCCATCGCCGGTTCGAGCCAGTTCTAGGGCGCCGCTGGTGGCTCTGTAGGGGGCTCGGGCAAGGGGGGGCCGGCAATCGCCGGCGCCGTTGTGCCCCCCCCCCCCCCCACCCACGCACTGCAGTAGCTGGACCATGTATCGGATTCGCCCGCGAGCACGACGGCGATGCAGCAAAAGGCATGACGGCCAGGAAACAACATAATGCACCCCTGCTGCCCCATTCCATCATGACCTCTCTTCTCTGTTGCTCTCATTTTCCATGCCTCACTTGAACGGAAGATTGTCGATCTCATGTGTGCGTGCTTTTGTAGATGGCGCGCCGTTTCTGTCTGCGTGGCCGTGCCGTGTCGTGCTGCTTGGTCTTTGCCGCGGTGTGCCGTGCCCTCTCTAGTAATATGGTTTACCAGCAGTGCTAAATCCCCCCCCTGGTCTGACGGCGCGCCCCCCGTCGGCCCCGCCGACCACAAGGGCAATTCCTGAGTGGAACCCTATTCCCAAGGCCGAACCCGCGTTCTCTGCCCTGCCCCTCCCCCCCCCCCCGCGCGCCCCCCCCCCTTTCCCCCTTTCCCGCTGTCACTGCTCCTCCCTTCGTTCGTGCATTTATTATTTTCTTATTATCATTATTATTATTATTATTATGTTTCTGCTTATGATTCTTATTCTTATTCTTATTATTATTGTTCTTAGTATTATTATTCTTATTATTATTACTCTTCTTATTATTAGAATTATTCTTATTATTATTCATATTATACTTCTTCGTATTATTATTATTATTCTTCGTGCTCTTGTTATTCTCATTAGTATAATTATTCTTCTTCTTCTTCTAATTAGTATTCTTCTTCTTTCTTATTATTTCTCATTCGTTCTTATTATTCTTCTTATTTTTCGTGTTCGTCTTCTTCTTTCTTAGTATTATTTCTTATTCGTATTATTGCTGCTTATTCTTATTATAATTACTATTATTATTGTTATTGTGTTTCATATATTCTTCTTCTGTTTAGTATTCTTCTTCTTCTTATAAATATTATTCATATTATTATTAGTATTATTCTTAGTGTTTGTCTTATTATTATTATTCTTAGTATTATTCTTATTCTTAGTCTTATTCTTAATCTTCTTAATATTATTATGAGGATTCTTCTTTTTATTATTATTATCCTTCTTCTTCTGCTTCTTATTCTTATTATTAGTTTTATTCTTATTATTATTATTCTTATTATTATTCGTATTAGTCTTCTTCTTCCTATTAGTATTCTTATTATTCTGTGCATTATTATTCTTATTCTTATAAATATTATTATAAATATAAATAATAGTATGCTTATCTTTCTTCTTATTATTATTATTATTAGTATTCTTTTTCTTCGCATTATTCGTATTCTTCTTCTTATTCTTCCATCTGCCCCTCTCTGTGGTTGGCCCTCTTCACATATGTTGCTTTACCCTGCTGTGTGTGTGCTGATTCACATTCCGCTTTCTTTTTGTTCCTGCGCCTCCACCTTTTGTTAGTCTTGCTCCTGCTTCACAGTCGCGGCGCTGTCGTCGTTCTTGGATATCTTGCACCGCTCACAGGGCACATTGCACTGGGTCTAGGCCACTTGTCCTATCCGATGGATCTGCTTTGCCCTCTTTTTGTTGTCTGCTTTTGCACTCTATTGTCCTTGTTCGCCTTCTTGTTGTTTGTCATGCTCTCCACTCTTTTTGCTGGCCGCACGCGCGGCGCCAACCCCCATGCGCCCCCCTTGGGGCGGGGGGGGCAGCCACTCGCTTTTTCGAGGGCTGGTGCCGTCATCTCGGGGTGCACGTGGGAGGGTGGATCGGCGTGGGCTGCAAGTATTCATCTTGCCACGGGGGGCCCTACGAAGGGCGGTGAAAGACCCCGCCCTAGACGGCGCTGGGGCGCCGCGGGGGCCCGCGGGCCAGGCGCGCGGCGCGCGGCGCGCGGCGAGCGCCCGACCTGTGGCCGCCGATGCGGAGGCCCCCCAAAAAAATCAAGGCCCCTATCAGAAAGACCCTCAGAGCCCCAAAGATAGACGGAACAAAAATGAAAAATCTCACCCTGCGGGGCGTGGATGAGACCCGAGACGGCACGATGAGGGAAAACCACGCGTCCTCCTGCCGGCGAGTGTAGCCCTAGAGAGGATCGACACAAGATACAAACTCCCGCTGGGTGGGGCCTCCCGATGGGACCGTCGTGGCAGGGGCCCGAAGAGAGGTCCAGCCCATGCTGAGACACGTCTGATTCGCTCGGGAAATAGCTTCCTCAGTGACCAATGTGTGCTCTTGCACAAGGACAAGAGCTGAGGTCACTAGAGGCAGCCAAGATTTGACCGAGCTCCAGCAGTTGCCGTTGACTGAGGTAACCGAAAGGGAAAAGGCGGAGGCAGCAGGAGGAAGAGGGGGGAAAAAGGAACCTCTAACGAAACTTTTTTTTTTTTGTCCCCTCCCCTCAGCGCAGCAGCGCAAGTGCCAGTGCCCCCCCGCGCGCCCGCGGTGAGTGCGGGGCGGGGGCACGCCCCCAGGGAGCCGGGGGTTTCTTCGGCCGAAGCCAGGCGAACCCCGAACCTCCCCCGAGGCCGCCCCGCCGCCGCCCGGCGGCGCGTCGCCCTCAGGGCCCGGCCCGCCGCTGCCAGCCGCCTGCCGCCTGGGCGGCCGCCGCCGCAGCAGCCGCGTTTTCGGCCGCCGCCGCCGCCGCCGTCGCTGGCTGCCGTCCGCGGCGCGTCGGGCCCGCAGCGGCCAGGCCCTCTTGCCAGCCGCGCCGGGCTCGGCCGCCAGCGCCTGCAGCCGCCTCCCGCCGGCGCCGGCCGCGGCAGCGGAGCCTGCTGCCGTTGCTCGCCCCCCCCCTCCGGTCCGCCGCGGGCTGGCCAGCCAGGCGCCTAGGCCCCAGTGGCGGGCCCGCGCCTGCCGAAGGCGCGCCGCCGCCAGCGCGAGGGGCCTGGGAGACCGCCAGAGCCCGCGGCCAGAGCATGCCGTTTTCGCACGCGCCGACTCCAGCACTGTAGCTGATGAAGACGCTCGGCTCTGGCTGCGGATCCCGGGTCGCCCGGGAAGCCGCCTCAGCCCGCGTCGACAGCATGCCCTTCTCGCTCGCGCCGAGTCCGGCATTGCAGCTGATGGCACCTAGCGCGGTTATCTTCGGCCCCCTGTCGCTGAGTAGCGGCAGAGCCCGCTGCCACTGAGCGCCCTTCGGGCACGCACCAATCCCAGCGCTGTAGCTGTTACGAAACTGCTGTGCCTGCCAGGTTGCGAAACTAAATAACAACGGAGGCCCCCCCCCCGTCAGGCGAGACCGCCTGCGGGGGGGCCTGGATGAAGGGCAGGCCCACGCGGCTCACCAGCAAGCGCGGCGGCTGCTCGGCGTTCCACCTGCGCAGCGATCCGCGTGACTCTGTCACGAACACGCTGACGAGGTGCCGAGGTCGTCCTGCACACCTGGAGCTGCTGGCCGGGCGCTAGAGGCGCACGGCGCGGGCGACGCTCCTGCGGCGGCCGCCTCAGCCAGGCTCAGCGCCTCCGTCGCCTGCTGCCGCCGCAGTCTCACCATCATTTCATTTCATTTCAATTCATACCGCAGCGACGGGGGCCAGAGCACCGCGCGACCGCGCGCGCCGCCCCAGCGCGCCCCCCCGCGCGCGGCCCGCTCAGGTCGCAGCCGCCCCTGCGCTCCCGGGGCAGGGCCGCGGGGCCGACCCCGTCTCGGGAAGGGTCTTTCACCCCCGTCGTGGGTCGGCCCAGGCGCCACCGCGGGCAACGGCGCCCTGGCCTCGCGGCCAGTGCGACCCCTCCCCGACCGGCACCTCAGAGGGCAAAAAGGGGAGGGGCGGCGCAGCGGGCGGCGAGGTGCAAGGGGGGGGCAGAGTTCGCTCCTCCCCCTCCCCGGCCGCTCGCGGCACGGGGACGGACTGCAGCCAGGAGGCCGCGCGAGCGGTCGAAAGAGGACAAGAAAAAGGGGAGGACGAGGCACCAGGCATTGGGCAGCCAGATGGCTCGGGGGAAGACCGCCGCCACAGACGCACAGAGCTACGCGGCTGCACTGGGCCCCTGGGCGCGGCAGCCTCGCCCAGCCCTTAAAAGAACAAGGGCCAATCGCAGTCAGATCCCAACCGGATCCAGCGCCACAAGCGGCGATGAAATTGCTTAAGTCCCCCTGGGGGGCTGGGCCGCAGGCCCCCCACCAGGTCGGGAAGGAATTTCAAACGGGCGCGAGCCTATCGAGTCGTGCAAGGCGCGCGCCACGTAGAGAACGTGGTGCCACCTCTCTTCAGGCGGCGGCCCCTCGCGGAAGAGCGGGTACATGTACATGGCCGCGTGCGATAGCGGCGGGAGCAGGGCGCGAGACTCCAAATCGGCACGCTGCGCGGCCTACCTGGGGCAACCACAAATAGCTTGAGCAATGTCCACCTACGCAGCTCCGCAAGCAGCGCTGGGGTCCAGAGTGACGGGGAGACACGGCACGCCAAGGACTGGGAGGGGCCATGCCCCGGACATACGCGCAACGGACCACGTGCGAAAGTCGCGCCACATATGTGGCCCAAAATCCACCTGAAGTAGGGCCATCGGTAGCTGGTTGGGCTCGGGGACGAGCACAGCAAAGGACATCCCGAGCGTGGGCAAACAGGCGCCGGTCGCGCGTTGGAACGCGGCCCGATCTCGCGCCCGCAGAGCCGGGCGAACCACCTGGAGTTTGAAGTCACGCAGCAGAGACCTACGCAACTGCAGAGAGCCCTGGGAGCCACGCAGAGGGTGGCGGAAAGCTGGGTGGACATCGATGTCCAGGACAGGTGGCGTGAGCTCCGCCATGCGGGCAGCGACGGCGCTCGCCCAGGAGGCGCACGTGAGGCGGCGCGCCAGCGCGAGCATGCGGGTGCCGGGGTGGTCGGGAGGCTGCGCCAAAAGACGGGCGCGCGCCATGATTGCTCGCTCGAGCATCCGCATGCCCAACTGGCACGTCCAGCCGCATTACGCAACGACCACCTCGCCTGGCACAGGGGGGCCAGTGGTGCACGCCAGGAGCCTCCTAGCCCACGCGGCCTGCATGCGATTCAACTCATACTCAGCCCGATGGACCAAGAGCAGAAAAGGAGAAGGGTATAAGATAGCGCTCTCGACCCGGAGAGGGACCTGCGCAGAAAGGACGGGGAGGCCGAATCCGCCGATCTCCCCAGCAGGGAAAAGCGCTTCAAACAACGCGTGGCCGCGGGCCAAAACGAGCGGAGGAGGGGTTGAAAGGTGAGTTCGGCGTCAACGAGAACGCCAAGCACCAGCTTCTGATCCACGACGGGGCAGCCCACCCACCCGGGGTCGGGGCCACCAGCAACGGCCATGGCCGCCGTTTTACAAGAGGCGCAATTAAAGTCGGCACGGACAGCGCGGGCAAACCGGCTACACGCAGAATCTGGCTCGGCAGATACAACGGCGCGGAGGGCGCCTGGGGACGGGCAAGGGACAGTCAGATCGTCAGAGAACTGCAGTGGCTGCAAGTGCTCCGCACCCAGCGCGTCCTGGGCTGCGGCACGATCGGCTTCAGTGGCCCCTCCGCACGCCCACTCGGCCAGTTCCGCCGCGGCTCGAGCCCACGGCGCGCCCTCGCCCAGTGCCGTTGCGGAGACGCTAGTCGCGATCGCCGCGGCCGCGTCGACGGAGGGGGGTGAAGGGGGGCGGAGTGGAAAGGGAGGGGGAGGGTCCACGCCAACTGGACAAGCGCGCCGGTAGACCGGCGGAACCCAGGTTGCACAACCCTGCGGCAGGACAGCCATTACAGCATCAGCTAGCCACTTCACCTCGGCATTAAACACGTACGCCGAAAAACGCTTACCTTGGGCGGTGCCGCAGGGCAGCCGAAAGAACTCAGACGCCAGCCCCTGGAGGGCTACAAACTGGATGTCCATCTGGATGAAATCATCCAACAAGAGCCACTCGTCCTCCACCACGCCAGCAAGATACGACGACAGGCGCATGGCATCATGCGAGGCCACATCACAGGCCCAGCGAAGGTCAGTAAGCGCCCAGTACGTGGGGAGCCCTTGAGCGCCGCGGAGCTGCGCGTGGAGCAGCAGCGCTAGCAACACAAGCAAGGGGTCCGCGACCCCGCCCTGCTGGCCAGCGCCGCAATATTGCGTGAGCGCAGAGCGGTTGCGCTGTGTCCAGAGGGCGTCCACAACCGCAGACATGACAGTGGAGATCGAGATGGGCCGGAGGCACGCGACATCACGCACCACGCGGGGGCCCGACTTGTGAAGCGGTGTAAATTGCCTCGCGGACCAGCATGTGCTGGTGAGACCACAGGACCTAGAGAGATTCGCCAACGCTAGCGTGAGGCGTCGGCCCTGCGCGCATGGTGACTTAACGGAGGCGTAACAGCCACGTAGCGCGCTGGATGCCACTTTAAATGTCTCTAAAACGTCCGCAAGCTCAGCCATGGAGTAAAGGCGCCGGCGCCTGGTGGAGAGACCGGCGCCAGCACGAGCCGCGCCGCTCTGGCGAACGGCGGACACCGCCCGTGCGGTGGCGAGGCATGCCTCACGGTCATGTGGAAAGTTGTTGGAGGCCGTCGCCTGCAGATCCTGCTCGATGGCTTGGAGCATCTCGTCGGCACTGAAACCCGCCCCGTGGCAGGGTCGGCGAGCGCGATCTCAAACCTGCCTTGGCCGGCGAAGAAAGAGGACAGGAAGCGCTCCGCTGCCCCAGGGTTCAAAGCCCGAAGGTGGAGAAAACGTTGGGCCGCGCCCCTCCTAGCATCCCAGGCTGCCTGCGTGGCCGCTTTCTTAAAGGCCTGGTGATCAGAGAAATCCGCCGGGGCTGGCCCAACGGGCCGGCGTCGCTTGCGAGACGCCGCCGACGTCACCGCACGGGTGACCCCCGCAGCGTGGCCCGCAAGGGTGTATAGCACGTCACGTGACCACGCGGCCACGTCCAGGAGCACGCGGCGCTGGGCGACAGAGGCCTGGCCTCCGCTCCACGGAGAGCGGAGCCACGGCGCATGCACGCACAGCTCAACCGCAGACGCTGCAAATTGGAGAAGCGGTTCCACCGCGCTAAGGGCGTCATCCCACTGGGAATCAGTGCGCCAGCTGACTCGGCCAAAACCTACGTGCGGAGCGGTCACACTGGCACGGCATTGACCAGCACAGCAGGCGGTGGTCAGAGGCCACGGCCACGGCCTCCTTGACAGCAACGGAAATCTGTTGGCCCCAGTCCGCGAGGACAAGGTCAATGCACGTAGCAGAATCGTGCGTGGGCACTGGCGGGTTGCACGCGATGAGCGAGGCAGCGCACAGCATCGCCTCGATATCGCGATCTTCCGGGGATTGGTGACAATGGCAGCAGCCGCACCCCGGGCGGTGCGAAAGAACATAGGACAGATGGATATTTGCACCCCCAGCGACGAGGAACGAGGCATGCGGAAGGCGCGAGCGCAATCGAGTGAGCTCACCAAGGATCGCGCTCCAGGTTTCCACGTCGCCGCCTGGCGCTGGGTAAACTGCGGCAAAGACAAGAGACGGCCCCGACGCGGCAGTAGTGCCGCTCGACGAGGTCCAAACTTCAAACCACTGGACCCGCGCAGACGAGACGCCAGGCAGCGGGCGGACTACCGGAAGCAGTTCGGGTCGCAAGAAAATCCCTACACCGCCCCACGAAGCAGAGCGTTCGCCCAGCCAACAGTACGGGTACCCTGCCGGCAGCGCCGCACCCAGCGGGAATCGCGCACCGGGGGTAATGCAAATATCGATATTCTCATCGTGCAGAAGCTGCGCCATCGCCTGCAACCGCCAATCTAAGAGCGCGTGTGTGCCGAGGGCAAGCAAGCCACACCGGCCCGGGTTTAAAACGGCCATGCGCAAGGGCTGCTGGCTTGACAACTCCAACGGCGGGCCCGCAGCTCCGGCGGCGTCGGCAGCCAGCACTGGGCCCGCGAACGGCGAGATCACGGGCGGTGGGTTCCCGCGCGCAGGACGCAATGGGGGGGCGACCCCTTCGGCGAGGAAAGCTCGCAGATGCCGGCCAAGAGCGATCAGAGGCCCAGCCTCGCGACTCCCCTGCGTGCGAAGCTGCGGTGGCGGCTCGGGGGCACAAGCAAGCAAGGCGAGCACGTCACGAAACGCCGCTCCCCTCTCCAGGCCCCTGGTTTCGACGCCGATCCAGCGGTTCACTAAGTCGCGTAGCGGTGTCAGGGGGGCGTCGCCGCCCCCGGGGAACATGCCTCCGCCCCTGCGCGGGCGGCCTCCGGCGGGGCTGTGCACGGCGAGGCCGGGGAGCCCTGGCAACGGCTGCGGGAGGGGCGGCCAGCTGGTGGCGGCGGGCGGGAAGCCCGCTGCGACGTGGCCCAAGTCGTGGCGGTGGCCTGCTCGGCCCCTGGTTTGAAGCACACCTGTTAGAACTTAACCACCTTCGACCTGCCTTGTAGACATCTGTCCTCGCGAAGTCGGATGGCTCGCTCGGGCCCGTCCCGGACAGGACCGCCTGCGCCGCCAAGCCGCACGGGGCGCGCTCCCCAGCTCAGCTGCCCGGTCCCCGCGGCCTGTGCGATCCCCTCCAAGAGCGCGGCCCCCAAGTCGGGCCAGCCCATGAACTTCCAAGGGCCCGGGCCCCAGCGGCGGCACCGCGCCCCGGCAGGCGCGCGATTTGCTTCTGCTCGCCATGCTGCGACAATGGCGTCCGCGTGGCAGTCGCAGTGAAAAGTCGCAGAGGCACCCCGGGGCGCCGCCATCGAACCCAAAGAGCGCCTCGATCAGATCTGACCGCGTCGGGGGCCAGCCCACGAAGGCCGGGATGGTGCTATCCCTGCCGCGGCGCGTGACGGGGACGGGGTTGCCCCACTTGCTCGGCGGGGCTTTGGCACTGCCCCTGCCGATGTCAATCTCGCCTTTGCTGAACGGGCCGCCTCCTGTGGGGCGCCTGGCTGCTGCAGCGCCCCGACGGCCCCGAGCCGCCCTCATCTTTTCCACCGCTCGCCTCCGCAGCGGTGGCCGGCCAAACCCGTAGCCGCGCACAGCGCTCGTGCTGTCGGCGCGAAGGAGGGGGCAGGGGGAGGGGGGGACTCAGAAGAAGGCCGCTTCTGAAAAGGCGCTGGCCGTAATTACGTCCACAGACAAGGCCCGCGCCTTCTAAGAAGCAGGGGTGTTTCTAAGCAGCCCCCCCCCTTCCTTACCCCCTCTCTGCACGTGGCTGACTGAACGTGCCTGGGCCGCCGATATTCCTATGGTGGCCCCCTGGCGAGCCCCCCCCCACGGGGGAACGCCACTGGGGCGGCGGCGGCGCCGCGTCGAGGGTCTGTCGCGCTCGTCGGCGGTGGTGGAGCAGGCTCGCACCCCACGCCGATCCACCCGCCACGGAGGAGGAAAAGGAGGAGGAGGAGGAGGAGGAGGAGGAGGAGGAGGAAGAGGAGGAGGAGGAGGAGGACGGCGGCGGCAGCGGGCGACGGCGGCATCCTGGCGCGCCCCCCCAGGAGCGTAACGGGAGCAACGCCTCGCCTCTTCGAGGGCCCGTTCTCGCGCCGCGCTTCGGCAGGCGCCCGTCGACGGGCGCAAATCGGCTGCAGAATCGGTTTGCCCTGACATTCGAACGTTTGCCGAATCTTCAAAACGAATACGTAGAACATCTGTGGAGCTACGAACATGCTGCGCATGTGTTCAGGAGGGTCGACGAGGGTATGAACTCTGGAGTACAATCAAGTCTGGAATCGATCCCCTACTCGAGTAATGGGGCAGGCTCGCATCCCACGCCAATCCACCCGCCCCACGCGACAGCGGGCGATGGCGCTGGCACTCCATGCAAGGCGGGACGAAGCAACACACGCAACAATCAAAGCGAAGATGCTGCAAAACCATGGAGATTACCCACGCAAGGAAAAACAATGCAAACAACACTACCAAGCAATCACAAGCACCGCGTGGTACAGGGCCGCATCAACACTGCAATGCAGCGCAAGGCCCACCACTGAGGGGCGGAACCCTGCACGCACACACGCGCACACATGCAACACACATGATAGCTTGAAACAGCCCTGGCCCGCGCCCCACTGCTGGCGAGGTCGCCGCCGGACACGGGGGCGGCGAGAGACGAACGGGCGGAGCTGGCGAGGGGCGGGGGAGGGGAGGGCGCAGGCGGGGGGCAAGGGGAAGGAGGAAACGGGGGGGGGACGGGGGGGGAATGGGCAGGAAGCGAGGCAGGAGGAGCACGGCATGAGGACAGGGCCGAATGAGACCGAAACCGCCAGATACGAGTCAAATACCAAAACGGTGCGCTCGACTCTGCATTGTTCGCTTGCTTTGCGTGTCGGGCCACGCCAGGCCAGCAAAACCCCCGCGTGGCATGCAGAGAAACAACCGTTGCCTCCTGGATGCCAGGCAAACGCAACAAACGCATCATGAGTGCGAAGCAGAAGAACAATGCGCATCGCGACTGCGAAGCACAAGCAGCAAGACCATGAGCCCAGTCCACAGGCGCGGCACGACTGCGAAGCACAACTCAAACCAACAGAAACCCCAGGGCCTAATAACACTGAGTGGTACGCCGACACAGAGCATGCCTGACAAGGCAAACGAGGACGAAGCAATCGACAGCGGGCCGAAGAAGATCCTGATGCGTCCTTGCACAGCACCCACCCAAAAGGCCCTGGACGGAAGGACGGAACCCAGGCGCATCTCTACCAACCAACGCATGGCGGGCGGGCTCTCCCGAAAGCCGGCGAGGGCCGGGCACGGCCCAGGTGGCGGGCTCCCAGACCCAGATCACAAGAGGTTGGCATCCCTGCACCTGCGGGGACGACGTTAGCTGCCGCCGCCGTCCGCCGAGCCTCCACCGCCGTTCGCAGGCGGACACGCCCCCGCTTTACTTCCGCCGCCTTCCGCCGGCCTTCCGCCGAGGTAGAGGCGTCAATTGCTTCGATCTCTGGAAGGCCCTTTCTGGAACGCGCCAGTTGGCGCTGTCCACCGCGCACTAAAGCGACGGATCCCAATCACACGAGGAACGGAAGATTCCCAACTACGAATCTGGACACTTGCCCGCCTGATTGCGCAAGCGGGTAGCGGAGGGCATCGCCGAGTCTACGAATTCGACGGGGGCATCGGGCTCGGGGCCGACACGCCGCGCGAGGAGCGACGCTTGGCGTTCCAGGAGATCGTCCTGTTCGGCGAGCCTGGACAAGGGAGACTACCTCCTCCCGAACGGGACCGCCTCGCGCGAGCGACGCGCCGCCCTCAGGGACTCGGATACAGGCATGTGCTTGCGCATCGACGACGCGCCTGATCTCCATGGCCGGGGGTGTGAGGGGCTCCTGCGAGCATTTGGTACATCGAGCAGCCGACGCCCTGAAAAACGTGGGCTTCGTGGTGCAGGACAGGCGGGAGCACGGCCTCGTCGACCGCATCGCGGGCTGCGACATCGAGGCCCCCCCCCCCGCCCAGGGTTCGTGCATTGAGGAGGAAGGCGGCCTTTGGTACGAGGCGCCTCCAGTCCTCCCGCAAGAACATAGAACAGCAGGAAAAAGGCGGCTGGAGGGAAGGGGGTGACGACGAGAGGAGGGCAGCGGAAGCAGGGGGGCCATGTTTCGAGGCACGCCAGCAAACAGGCGCAGTCAAAGCAAGAAATCCGCAAGGCAGAGCTGCTCTGCCAGCAGCTGGGCCTCTTTCCGGCACTCTTCAGCGCGGGAGATCACACAGGTGAGCCGCGAGGTCCGCGGGCGGCCCGCGAGGAAGGAACTGCAGCCCAGGGTCCCCCCAGCAAGCCTCGGAATTACCGACAATGTCAAAGATCGCGGCCCCCCAGGGATGGCGAGATCTAGTTTGAATTTGCGGCGGCTACCCACTACGATGGCACCCCAGCGAACCTCGAAAGTGGCGACTGTTTCACTGATCGCAGCCCCCCCAGGGACGGCGAGGTTCAATTTGCATCTGCGTAACACGTCACTGTGCTGGACCCCCAGCAGCCGTCGAAAGTGGCGACAACTTCACAGATCGCAGCCCCCCAGGGATGGCGAGGTCGAATTTGAATCCGCGTAGGACGTCACTGTGCTGGACCCCCCCAAGCAGGCCTCGAAAGTGGCGACAGCTTCACAGATCGCAGCCCCCCCAGAATGGCGAGGTCGAATTTGAATCCGCGTAGGACGTCACTATGCTGGATCCCCCCAGCAGACCTCGAAACTGGAGACAGTTTCACAGATCGCAGCCCCCCAGGGATGACGAGGTCAAATTTGAATATGCGTACGACGACACTATGGTGGAACCCCAAGAAGCCTTCGAAACTGGCGACAGCTTCGCATATCGCAACCCCCCAGGGATGGCGAGGTCGAATTTGGATCCGCGTAGAGCGTCACAAAGCTGGACCCCCCCAGCAGCCCTCGAAAGTGGCGACAGCTTCACAGATCGCAGCCCCCCAGGGATGGCGAGGTCGATTTTGATACCGCATAAGACGTCACTGTGCTGGACCCCCCAGCAAGCCTCGAAAGTGGCGACGGTGTCACTGATCGCAGCCCCCCAGGGACGGCGAGGTCTACTTTGCACCTGCGTCACTGTGCTGGACCCCCAACAGCCCTCGAAAGTGGCGACAGCTTCACAGATCGCAGCCCCCCAGGGATGGCGAGGTCGAATTTGAATCCGCGTAGGACGTCACTGCGCTGACCCCCCAGCAGCCCTCGAAAGTGGCGACGGTTTCACTGATCGCAGCCCCCCAGGGATGGCAAGGTCGAATTTGAATCCGCGTAGGACGTCACTGCGCTGGACCCCAGCAGCCTTCGAAAACGGCGACACTGTCAAAGATTGCAGCTCCCGAGGGATGGCGAGATCGAATTTGAATCCGCGTAGGACGTCACCGTGCTGGACCCCCAGCAGCCGTCGAAAGTGGCGACGGCTTCACAGATCGCAGCCCCCCAGGGATGGCGAGGTCGAATTTGAATCCGCGTAGGACGTCACTGTGCTGGACCCCCCCCAGCAGGCCTCGAAAGTGGCGACAGCTTCACAGATCGCAGCCCCCCCGGATTGGCGAGGTCGAATTTGAATCCGCGTAGGACGTCACTATGCTGGATCCCCCCAGCAGGCCTCGAAACCGGCGACAGTTTCACAGATCGCAGCCCCCCAGGGATGGCGAGGTCAAATTTGAATATGCGTACGACGTCACTATGGTGGAACCCCAAGAAGCCTTCGAAACTGGCGACATCTTCAAGTATCGCAGCCCCCCAGGGACGGCGAGGTCGAATTTGAATCCGCGTAGAGCGTCACAAAGCTGGACCCCCCCAGCAGCCCTCGAAATTGGCGACAGCTTCACAGGTCGCAGCCCCCCAGGGATGGCGAGGTCGATTTTGATACTGCATAAGACGTCACTGTGCTGGACCCCCCAGCAAGCCTCGAAAGTGGCGACGGTTTCACTGATCGCAGCCCCCCAGGGACGGCGAGGTCTACTTTGCACCTGCGTCACTGTGCTGGACCCCCAACAGCCCTCGAAAGTGGCGACAGTTTCGCAGATCGCAGCCCCCCAGGGATGGCGAGGTCGAATTTGAATCCGCGTAGGACGTCACTGCGCTGACCCCCCAGCAGCCCTCGAAAGTGGCGACGGTTTCACTGATCGCAGCCCCCCAGGGATGGCAAGGTCGAGTTTGAATCCGCGTAGGACGTCACTGCGCTGGACCCCCAGCAGCCTTCGAAAACGGCGACACTGTCAAAGATTGCAGCCCCCGAGGGATGGCGAGATCGAATTTGAATCCGCGTAGGACGTCACTGTGCTGGACCGCCCAGTAGCCCTCGAAAGTGGCGACGGTTTCAAAGATCGCAGCCCCCCAGGAATGGCGAAGTCTAGTTTGAATCCGCGTAGGGCGTCACAAAGCTGGACCCCCCCCGCAACCCTCGAAAGTGGCGACAGCTTCACAGATCGCAGGCCCCCAAGGATTGGCGAGGTCGAATTTGAATCCACGTAGGACGTCACTGTGTTTGACCACCCCCAACAGACCTCGAAACTGACGACAGTTTCACAGATCGCAGCCCCCCAGGGATGGCGAAATCGAATTTGAATCCGCGTAAGACGTCACTGTGCCGGACCCCCCAGCAGCCTTCGAAACTGGCGACGGCTTCACAGATCGCAGCCCCCCAGGGATGGCGAGATCTAATTTGAATCCGCGTAGGACGTCCCTGTGCTGGACCCCCCCCAGTAGCCCTCGAAAGTGGCGACAGTTTCACAGATCGCAGCCTCCCCCCCCCCAGGCAAGACAGGAGGCAGGAGGGAGGCGAGAAGGAGAGAAGGAAGGACGGCGACCAGAGTGCACGATTCAAAACGAATACCCAACCAAGGAGTGCTGGTAAAAAACAACATATACATATACAGAGACAGTGAACACGCATAGCAAGGACGCGTGGTAAGGACGCAAGACCCTTGGAGGCCGAAGTTGAAGTATTCTAGCCTGCGAAAATTGCTAGGGACGGGCCGCAGAGGCTGAGGCAGGCAAGGACCCAAGGGCACCCTTGAAAAAGTAGTTTGTCCTTACTATGCGCGTTGACTGTAGTCCCTGGACCTCTGCGGGGGTATGCCGGGACCCAAGCTCGAGGCGAATCCAGCCGTGGCGACGAAGGCCTCCCACTTTACCCAAAAACGCAAGCAACAAACAACGAGGTCATGGTAGCGGCATCGGTACCATCCCTAAGATCCGACGACGATCGCAAAAAAACAGCATCGTGGAAAGTCACGGCCATAATTCGGTAAGGTCGGGCATGTTCCCCTACAGGCAGATTTTGAAGAAAAATTGAACCCGGAAATGCACCCAACCATTTTTAAGCATGTGGCAAGTACACATCGGAACGCTCAATACAACAGCAATCGTTGAATGGTCCGCAATGCCCTTGGAACCTTCGCCAAAAACGTCGGGTCAGAGCCAGATGTTTCACATACGCGGCGTCACTCTCAAGAGTCAGGTCGTTGGCAGGAGAGCCACCACGAGGGGGCGTGGAAACATGTGGAGGAGGGACGAGTGGAGACATAATTCGTGGGAATAACAACGCCTTGCGCTGTGTTCGCATTGCAGGACAGCGCTCTGCGCCCTATGGCAGTACAGCCCCCCAAGAACCGCGAGGTCTCATGATGGTCCCCGTGGGACACCCCTCCGCTGGACCTCCCAGGAACCCATGAACCCGGCGACAGTTTCGCCGATCGAAGCCTCCCACAAACGGCGAGGTCTCATGGTGGTCCCCGTGGGACACCCCGCCGCTGGGCCTCCCAGGGGCCCACGAAAGTGGCGACTGTTGCACAGATCGCAGCCCCCCAGGGATGGTGGTCCCCGTGGGACACCCCTCCGCTGGACCTTCCAGGAGCCCACGAACGTGGCGACAGCTTCGCAGATCGCAGCCCCACCAGAACGGCGAGGTCTCATGGTGGTCCCCGTGGGACACCCCTCCGCTGGACCTCCCAGGAGCCAACGAAAAGGGCGACAGTTTCGCAGATCGCAGCCCCCCAAGCCCGCAAGGTTTCACGGTGGTTCCCGTGGGACACCCATCCGCTGGACCTCCCAAGAGCCCGCGAAAGTGGTAACAGTTTCGCCGATCGAAGCCCCCCAGGGTGTCTCATGGTGGCCCCCGTGGGAAACCCCTCCGCTGGACCTCCCAGGAGCCCACGAAAGTAGCGACAGATTCGCAGATCGCAGCCCCCCAGGATGCGGCGAGGTCTCATGGTGGTCCCCGTGGGACACCCCTCCGCTGGACCTCCCAGGAGCCAACGAAAGTGGCGACAGTTTCGCAGATCGCAGCCTCCCAAGGGCGGCGAGGTGCGAGGTCTCGTGGTGATCCGCGTGGGACACCCCTCCGCTGGCCCTCCCAGGAACCGACGAATTTGGCGACAGTTTCGCCGATCGAAGCCCCCAGGGCGCGGCGAGGTCTCATGGTGATCCCCGTGGGACACCCCTCCGCTGGACCTCCCAGAAACCCACGAACCAACCAAGGGAGGGTTGGGAATAATCCACGAGGAAGGGAGGAGGAGGAGGAAGAAAACGAGAAGGAGGAGAAAGGAGGGAGGAAGGAGAAGAGGGGAGGAGTGAGTGAGTGATGGTGACCACGGTGCTCTGCTCCAAACGACAACCCAACCGAGGGTTGGGAAAAATAGTCGGACAAAAATGCACCCGTGATTTAAGATAGTAGAGAAATCGCCTCCCGACATTTTTCTGATATTCCTCCTGTAGAATGACAGGCCCGACTTTAAGCCAGAGCCCCCGAGCCCATCTGTCGGCTGCATACCTCGAACCGGATCGACCTGCAAGGGTCCTGCGCGGGCAAGATCTGTGTCCACATCCTCCGCTGCGCCGTGGACGTGCCGGGAAAGGGCGCCAAAAGGCCGACGCGCAGAGGCTGCGGATAAAGTCTAGCCCCTAGGGGCCAGATGTTTAGCGATATCCGCGGCGCCTCTGGTTTCAGGGGTAGGGGGCCCGAAACGCCAGGACGCAGGAAATATGCAAAAGAATCTTGCCCGCATCTGGGGACCCGAAGCTCTGCGAAAACGCCCGACTGTAACAACAAAATCGCGGCGCCGGGACCTCAGGGCCTCTGAGGCCCCCGCCTGGGAGCGCCCTCCCTCCCTCCCGACGACGACGCCGCCGACGAGGACGACGGCGACGGCGACGACGACGGCGACGGCGGCGACGGCGACGGCGACGACGACACGACGACGGCGACGACGACGACGACGACGACCTTTGCCGCCCGCAGGGCCGCTCGGTGTGGCCGCCGCGCGGCCCCCGCGGCGACAGCCCGCGCGCGCGCTCGCGCGAGGCTCTCCGCGGCCGCTCATCGCTCCCGCGGCGCTGCGGCGGCGGTCTCCGCGCGCGCTCGCGCGGGGCCCATCGGCCGCTCACCGCTCGAGGAAGCTGCGCGCGAGCGCGCCGCGGCGGCCTCTTGCGGGGGCGGCAGCGTCGCCGCTGGCTGCCGCCACGCACGGTCGCCGCCGCTGGCGTCGCCACCGCCGCTGTCGTGGTCGCACGCGGGAGAGCAGGAGGGACATGGAGGAGGGGGAGGAGGAGGAGGAGGAGGAGGAGGAGGAGGAGGAGGAGGAGGAGGAGGGACATGGAGGAGGAGGAGGAGGAGGGGGAGGAGGAGTAAGAGGAAAAACAGTGGGACAGGCGGGGGCAGTCATAGGAGAAAACGAGGAAGATGAGAGGGGAACGCATGTGTGCACATGTACGCCCTCAAGTGTATATATAGATTAGATATATACATTCACACATTCATATATATATATATATATATATATACATGCATACCTACCTACCTACCTACCTACCTACCTACATACATACATACATACATACATACATATATACATACACACATACATACATACATACACACATACATACATACAGACAGACAGACATACAGACAGACATACATACACACATACATACATGCATGCATGCAATCGTACAGACATACAGACCTACAGACATACAAACATACAGACATACAGGCATACATGCACGCGTGCATGCATACACACATATATTTATATATCTGTGTGTATATATATATATATACATGCATGCATGCATTCACATGTACCTAGATACATACATACATACATACATACATACATACATACATACATACATGCATGCATGCATGCATGCATGCATGCATGCATACATACATACATACATACATACATCCATACATCCATACATCCATACATCAATCCATACATACATACACACATGCATGCATGCATGCATTCATACATGCATACGTACGTAGATACAGCATACACCGATATATAAAATATACTATAACCATCACGCTCTTCGCGCGCGCTCAAGTTCTAGCTAGGGTCATGATCATCGTCATAAGTGTCATCCTCATCCCCGTCATCTTCATCGTCATCGTCATGATCATGGTCACCTTCACCATCGCCATCACAACAATCAGCATTATCACCATGATCATCAGCATCGTGATCACCATCGCCATCATCGTCATCGTACTTTTCAGCATCTTGTTGGTCGTCGTCGGCGTCGTCGGCGGCATAGTCCTCCTCCTCCTTCTCCTTCTCCTGCTCCTCCTCCTCCTCCATGTCCTCCTCCTCCTCCTCTCTTCTCTCAACGCACCCAGTACACGTGTGCCTACTGGAACGCGTGCCCAGAGCCTTTTTGGAAGCACTGTGGCAATCTCTGGGCTGAGGGCCCAAATCGGCCGTTCCGGGTCCCTCTTGGCTCGTCGTGGGGAGCTCGGCCCGTCTTGGGGCCCTCCTGGGGCCCTCTCCGACCATGTAGGAATCCTCTGGTGGTCCCCTCGGGCTTCCTGGGGGCTCTCTTGGGCCATCTTGTAGCACTTCTTTGCCGCTCGAAGCTCTCTTCAGCCCATCGTGGAACCCTCTTTGGGGCCTCTGGGGCTGTCTGGGGCCTATTTTGGTAATCTCGTGGGCCGTCGCGACCGCTGGTAGAACTGAAAAGCGACGCTCCCAGACATATACGCGTTTCTATCGAAAACGCTTGATTTTTGCCTTTGGAGGGCCTTCTCAGCGTGCTGCTCGACGCTCTCTTGAGGCTGTCTTGGAGCCCTCTTGGGGGCCTCGTGGACCGTGCGGCGCCGATTTGGGGAGCCTTTGGGGCCGACGTGGCCGCCGATGGAACATAAGAAGCGAATATCATAGAAATGTGCGTTTTTCAATTTTTTGTATCTGGGAGCCTTCTCAGCGGCTTCCTGGACCGTCTTCAGGGAGTCCTGGTAGGCCTTTTTGGACCCTCCAGGAGCCCAAATCGGCCGTTCCGGGTCCCTCTTCGCCCGTCATGGGGACCTGAGCCCGTCTCTGGGCTCTCTGGGTGCCCTCTCCGACCATGTAGGGATCCTCCGGTGGCCCCGTCTGGGGGCCCTCTTGGGGGCCTCTTGGGCCGTCTGGGACTCAATTTGGGAACCTCTGGGACCGTCGCGGCTGCTGGTAGGACTGAGAAGCAAATATCTAGGAAAAATACGTTTTTCCATAGGAGATGATTAATGTTTGCCCTTGGAGGGCCTTCTGGGCGGCCTTTTGGGCCGTCTTGAATGCCTTTGTGGCAGTCTAGGAGCAGTCTTGGGCTGTCTTCGAGCGCTCGTGGCCCGTCCAGAAGCCTGGGGCGCTTTGGGCGCCTCTTGGGCCAGCTTGGGAGCCTCTGGGGGGGTCCCAGGCCCCTTCTGAACCCTCTTGGATCCCTCAAGGCCCCCCCGGCCCCCCATGCGAACCAGTGGTTGCAGTTCTGGGTCCTCCCCCGGCCTACTCCGGGAGATTCTCTCTCTCTCTCTCTCTCTCTCTCTCTCTCTCTCTCTCTCTCTCTCTATATATATATATACATACACACATGCGTAGAATGTGCCTGTACGGGTGTGTGAGCATACTGGCCCAGAGGGGAGGGGGGGGGCGTACCGAAACAGCACACACCACTATCTTCGGATGCGGCCCAGAACCCTGGCAATGAATGCAGAAAACGCAGAATACCCTATGAATGCCCTACAAACAACGACATACACAGAGAGAAGACGGACAACCGCAGCAAGCGCAGAAAACGAGTATTCTGAACAGCCAGGGTTTCTGACAATCAGGCGGTTCGGTGGCTTTAAATGTTTCGTGGTTGCATGATGCTCAATGTACTCTGTGCGTTCTGTGTTTAGTAAGGTCTTGTGTTGAATGCGGTTGTTAATTTGATTCCCGCGAATCCCAGCACACCCACAGAGGGCCTCAAGAGGCCTCCTCCTTCTCCTCCTCCTCCTCCTCCTCCTTCTCCTCTTCCTCCTGTTCCGCCACTTCCTCCTCGTTCTCCTCCACCTCCTCCTCCTCCTCCTCTTCCTTCTCATCCTCCTCCTCCTCCTCCTCCTCCTCCTCCTCCTCGTCCTCCTCCTGACATTATGAACACCACTCTCTTCTGTCTACTGATTCTATCTGCAAGATTGCCCATTCTCTCGGTGTGCTGCTTCTTACACACTGGATTGGACAAATGTAGTTGTGATGTTTTGCCATCTGGTTGTTCCCGGTGTTTCAATATGATGCTCCCGCTGCAACGTGGGCCGCATTTTCGGATCGGTGATTTGCTCCCGTCGTTCAGAGCGGCGCTCTAGCCCCAGCGCGGGCGACCCCTCTGGATCCGAATCCTTTTCCGTATCTGTCGTCCCTCTCATTTCACCTCCTCCGCCTTCCCCTGGTCCTCCTGCCCCTCCCGCTTCTTCAACTCCAGTTCCTGCTGCTGCTGCTGCTGCTGCTGTTTGTATTCGTCGCCCTCCTTCCACATCCTGCTCTTTGTCCTGCTCCTTCTCCTCCTGCTCATCCTCCTGCTCACCCGCCACCTCCTCCTTGTATGTATGTAAACAGTTCCCCTTCTCCGATTGCGCAAAACACGGTGGAGTCATTGTTTGGAGTTCCAGGTCGGCTATGACTCACGTCCGCGGATAGAGAAACAAAAGCAGCGCAATGGAAAGGACAGGAGGGATAGGCTGTCAAATGTGGCGCAAACGCACCTAGGTGGTCTCCTCTCTCCCACTTACCCAAAGGTTCCCCCAAGGGTCCCCATACCGGCTGGGGGGGGGCGCATACTAAAATCCCACGCGGATATGGTGGTCCTCATTAATACACACCGCCTCCCTGGCCCGACCAACGACAAACCCTGACCAGCGACACGCACACACACACACATACACACACACACACACACACTCTCTCACACACACACACGCTCTGGCCATCCCTGTCCGTGCCCACGCGTGGCGCACACACCGCCCCAGCGTCGCGCGCCTGGGGCCTGTTTTGGTTCCCAGTGAAGCTGCCCATCCAGAAACGACCGCTGAACGTGCGGAAGCTCGGGTACTGCTCATGTGCTGCTAGGGCGGGTGAGGGTGAGCCAAACTGTGCGCGCCTGCGAGAGGTCTGACCCTCTCCTCCTACTTTCTCCCCTGGGTCTCGAGGGGGCGTTTCGCGGGCCGGTGGTAAGGCCTTCGGATGAAAAAAACAATCTCCTGGCCCTCCACGGAAGCTTCCCAGAGGCCCCCATGGAAGCCTACAGGAAGCCTCGCAGGCATAACAGTTTGCCGTTGATCTTTCGGGGGCGGCAAGAGGGGGGGCGTCCAAGAGGGGGGGGGGGGGCAAATCATGGCTGGCGGCATGTGCGCGGCCCAGGGAAGGAGGCGGGGACGTTTTGAAGCAAGAAGAGGCGCCATGAAATCTGTGGAAGTATCATGGCCCTCGCCATGACATCCACCCCCCCTAGTCATCGCCCCCCTCTTTGCCGCCCCTGAATCTTGCGGGCACGGAGCCCCGAACACTGTCCGCGATGGGCCTCCAGGACCCTCCGGGCAGCCTGCGGCGGAGCCCGAGCGGTGCAGCGCGCCCCCAGAGAGGGCGTCGGAACACCCCCCAGGCTGCTCCAGCGCTTGCTGGCGGCGCGCACAAATCTAGGGCTCCCTACTTCGCGCTTCGCACTCCGCGAAGCGCGAATAACTTCGCGCTCTCGCGCCGCCCCCCCCCGAAGGAAAAAAGGGAGGACAAGGAGGAGGGGGAGAAGGAACGAGGACCGCGAAGCGCGAATAACTTCGCGCCCTCGTGGGAGCCCTTGACAAATGGGGTGGAGGGAGTGGAGAGGTTTCTTAAAAGGAGGCTGCTTCTTAGAAGGCGCCGGCCTTACGATAAGGCCCGCTTCTAAGAAGCCCTCCCCCCTCCCCCCACCCTCCTCTGCGCGTGGCTGAGCTTGGGACCACCCCGGGAGTGTACCACCACAAGGCAAGGCAAGCCCAAGACCACCAAGGCTACTCTTAGGTCGGGCATGTCCCCCTACAGGCGGAGCGTGGACGAAAAAACAAAAATATAAATCTAAAACATGTTCAATAGTCGAACAATCGTCCCCAGACTATTTGTTTACTATTTTTGAGCGTTCCTTCTGTAGAGGGACAGGCCCAACTCAAGGCTACTTGCAGACGGCCCCAAGGCCTTGCACCTTGCCCACTGGCCGCAAGCTGCTTCCGATCCCGGCGTCGGAGGGGACAGACAGAGTGGGAGAGGGAGGGAGGGATGCGAGGTGGAGATGTGCATGACAAGCGGCGACTGCAAGAAGAAAGCGCCTTCGACAAAGAGGGAGGAGGGGGCCGTCAGGCCTCAGAAAAACACGAGCAACACGAACAGCGTCACGGACTGAACGACGATGCACAGCTGGCGCGCGGGGGGCCCGTGCCAAGGCATCGGCCCAAACTGGCGTCATCGTCGTCCTCCGCATCCGTAGACATTTTGGCTCAAGCATTTGATAGCCCCTACAGCCATCGCGCAATCGCGGGGCACACACTCACACATTTTGGCTGTTTCCATTTCGTCCTGATTGCCAGCTTCAGCAACGCTCGCTTTCGCGGCGCACGATGGCTGACGGAAGCCGCACTGCTGCCTCCACGCACGAGGGCATCGCAGTGGTTCTGCGAGTGGTGTGCTACTGGACGGAATGGCGATTGATGGTGGAAACGTGCAGGCATCAAGCCCTGCAGCATTTGCGGCTCGGACAGGGGTGCGGCATTCCACTCCAATCGCGGGCTGGGGCAGCCGCCCGCCAGCCCCCGCGCAGCGGTGCCCACCTGCCCCCGGAAGGCCGGCACGCTGCCCGCGCCACGGGGCGTGAGGAACGAAACCTCCGCGCATCCGCTGCGGAGGCGGAGAATGGCCAGGGTTAGGTTTGGCAATGGTACTACAGGAGGTCCATCGAGAAAATCAGCCGAAATCATCGAAACAACTTCAGCAGAAAACCCAACCTCCCCAACATCTTAAATAATCTCTAGGCCCAAACTTGCGAAAGTCTTGAGCCCAAAGAAGAATGATATATATATATATATATACACATATGTATGTGTATATATATAAAGCCAAGACCTGGGATAATCTCAACCCGAAACAACTTCAAACTGAAACTCCAGAAATGCTTGAAGCAGAGAGATTGGAAAACAAATGCTTGATGCTTGGGAGGCCAACTTGTTTTTGGATGTTGTTGGAAATTGTTGTTAGTTTCCTAGGCCGCCGGGGGTCGCATTTAGA
>CAUYUJ010014307.1:414118-416795 GCA_963575745.1 Prorocentrum cordatum
CGAGCCCAGGGGGGAAATGAGAAGGAGAAGGCCTTCTCAGAAGGCCGCGGGACTTCTCAGAAGTTCGGGGGGCTTCTGAGACGTTTCCTTGGCCTATTTCGAGCACAGACAGGACTTCTCAGAAGCCCTCTAAGGAGTCCAGAAACTTCTCAGAAGCCTCGGAAGTCCCGCCCCTTCTCATTTCCCCCCGCGCCCGCCGCCGACATGCACCCTATAGGGCTTCTCGGTCAGAGTGGAAGGCGGTACGGAGCTCGACTGAGAAGGTCGAAGCGGCGGCACGATGCCTCGCGGCGGTGTTGCTGTGCTTTCCCCAGGGGCTCCTAAGTTCGCGCTTCGCGCTGCGCGAAGCGCGAAGCGCGAATAACTTCGCGCTCTCGCGCCGCCCCCCAAGGGGGAGAAGAGGAGGACGAGGAGGAGGAGGAGAAGGAACGAGGACCGCGAAGCGCGAAGCGCGAATAACTTCGCGCCCTCGAGGGAGCCCTTGTTTCCCAGGGACCTCCATGGGCGTCTCCACGGTAGAGCTCGAGTGAGAAAGGCTTTCAGCGCGCCGAGGGCTGGCACCGTTGGGAAGAATTAGGGGGAAAACAAACCTACCTCGCTTTTGACCACCCTCGCTTCCAAGAGATACCAAACGATGCCAAATTGCAGCCTGTACTGGTCAGGCCGCTTGACGAGGAGGCGCGTGGTACGGCTTGGTTTTGCCTGGAAGCGAAAGCGGGGTAGGTTTTTCACGCTCTGAAGAATGGCTGTGGGGCCATCGGTGTGCTAGCTGTTTGCAGTTCCAGCGCATTTTTATTCGCGGCCATAACGGACGTTATGGGGGAAGGGGGGGGCGAGAGGGGGCATAACGTAGGCCCCCCCCAAAAAACCCAAACGGTGGTGCTGGACGCACTGCGGCAGTGCCGGGGACGCACTGAGGGGGGAGCGTTACGCTATGGGGTGGGGGGAGTGGGGGGAGGCAAGCTAGGTGCGCTCGCGCCATATCTGACGTCTTACACCTCCCTCCCCTCCCATCCCTTTCCATGGCGTAAATCTCCTCTATTCGCACAATTGAATGTCGTAGCATGGCATAGCATTACATAACATAGCATGGCGTTGAAGATCAACGCGTAGCATGACATAGCATGGCGTGGCGACGCCCCAAAGTGGAGGGGGGTCCTGCGGCCCAAACAATCAACGAATCGACACCGAATGTGTAATCACTTCCGATAGTTTCTTCGGGGGGGGGGGGCATTTTTTAAATGTTTGGGCCTATTTGCAAGAACCAAAAACTATGCTGTGGCGTGGCACTGGAAACAATGACGCCAGCGCTGCAGCGGGAGCACGATTCGTAACGAGCTGAAGCGCGAAAATGAGTCCAGAGCTGCAGCGGGAGCACGATTCGGAAAAAGAGGAAGCGTGGAAATGAGGCCAGTGCTGCAGCGGGAGCACGATTCGGAACGAGCGGAAGCCCGAAACTGAGGCCAGCGCTTGGAGCAACTTCTTGAGAAAAAAAAGAAACAAGCGAAAATCCAAATCCCGGTACGCGGAGGGGGGCCGGATATCTTCAAGACGTCACCAGGGGAGAGAAGAAAGGATAGGGGGCATAACGCGCGTTATGGCCAGGAGGTTTAACAAAAAAAAACACTCTCTTTGATGCTGGTGATAGGGACGCCAGACCCGAGGTAGGATGTGAAGGTATCCCGAAAATATGTCTGATATGCTCACGCAGTCTCCTGAGCATGGGCATGTGCTGGCCAGGGGATATACCCAAACCGTTTTTGTTCGGTTAGTCTTGCGGCTATTCTGCGCAGGATAAGTTATAAGTTGCTGAGTCGCTGCACCCATCAGTAGACGGATAGCGATCGAAGCAGTGCGGGGAATACCGCTTTGAGGAGGTTGACGAGAGGTGTCTACCCCAAACTCGAACTTCCTGTTTCGTGTGCGAAGCCCGAGGCTCCACTAACTAAGGTCGAGGCGCGTGCACATGCCTTGGCGTCTCGGCCGCGGCAGACGTCCCCTTCAGCACGACCGTTGACAGGCCTTGATGCCCTCGGAGCCAGGATGGCAGCGAAGGAGGAGCAGGCCTAGGCCTAACAGCCGATATCAACACGTTTAGGTTACGGCCCCCAAACAAAAACACTAATCCTCCTCATCCTCCCTCCTTCCTTCCTTCCTCGTCTTCGCCCGTCATCCTCGCCAGTCTCCTCCCTCCTCCCCCCTTTCCTGCCCCCCTTTCCCCCCTCCCCATCCACCACCATCTCCTCAATTGGAGCTCCCAGGGCTCGAGCATATCCATATCCACCGCATGCCGAGGCCCCCGAAGATCGAACCCACCGGCGGTGGTTACAGTCAACCCGTATACTAAGGATGTGCGGTAAGGATGCAAGGGCCTTGGACGCCCATGCCGAGGCTCTTAGAGCGGGGCTGGCCATCGCAAGGGGTTGAGGACGGACCGAACATGACCAAAGAGGCAAGGATGCAAAGGGACCCTAAGCAAGTCGCTCATCCTTACTGTGCGGGTCGACTGTAAGGGTAGATTGAGCATCGTTGAACGGATCCCGATCCCCACTAGTGTGGCCTGGGCCCAGTGGCCGATTTAACCCCCTGGATGGGGGCACAGGCTGTTCCCCTGGGGTTATGAGGGGTATATCCCCAACTGGGGTGGTGGGATGATGGGGTCGAGATGGGGATGGGC
>CAUYUJ010014308.1:0-35000 GCA_963575745.1 Prorocentrum cordatum
TGCTGTGTTTCTGTCATGCGCATTCTGGGGAGTTCTTGTATGGCGGCGCGCACAGGGGGGTATGGGGGAGGAGGCAAGGTTTCTTAGAAGGAGGCTGCTTCTTAGAACGTGCCGGCCTCACATCTATAGATAAGGCCCATGCCTTGTAAGAAGCAGGGGTGTTTCATGGAAGCCTTCCTCCCTCCCCCTACCCCCCTCTGCGCGTGGCCAACTGTTTGCGCATCGGCTCGTTTATGGATTGCGCGTGCGTACAGTCGGACCGAGGCATACGATCGACGTTGCTTCGAGGAGGGTGCCTTTTTTTCATTAAGTGGGGGGTACCCTCGGATGTTCTGCGTTTTTTGGCCGCCTGACGGTCTCATGTTCTGAAAGGATGTTGTCCCGTCCTCGGTCCGACCGTATTTCGGTTTGTGCTTATCTGCGCGGCCCGGGGGCCGTATCGCTCAGCGAGCGGGGTCGCGCTGCAGCCAGGAGGATCGAGCAGTGGCGAAGCGTCCTGGCTTGCCCATATGTCCACCAAACAATGTTCTAAGAACCTTCTGTGGTCTGCACGGAATGCTCTTAGAGCACGTCTCGTTCACATTGTCTGGCTCTTTGACACATCGGTTTTATGCTCTGAGCATCGTGTTTGTGCCCTCAGAACAGCTCTGTGTTCTGAGAGCATGTCGTGGTAGGCCTGTAGGAGTGCCGGGACGGCCGGGCCCCGCTCAAGAGGCGGGCGTTCTCTCCAGGAGGCTCCGAGGGCCCCCCCCCTAGCTGCGCGCCCCGAGCGGGATATATATATAGTTATATATATATATATATATATATATATCTATACATATATATATATATGTATGTATATGCATGTTTGTATATGTATATGTATATATACTTATCTATATATATATATATATATATATATACCCGCTGGGGGAGGACGACCCCTGCCTGGGCATGCAGGCTCTCGGAGGCGGCGAGAGAAGGGCGACAACAGCCCAGGGGAGAGCAAAATACACGCTTGGCCACGCGCAGAGGGGGGGTGGGAGGAGGGGGGAAGGCATCCAAGAATCAGGCGATCGCAAACATGGATCAAGGGGGCGTGGATTAGCGACGGGCCCCGTTTCCAGGGGCAATCGCGGATTCCTGCCGCCAGCGAGGCGGCGCCGGCCGCATTTCGGAGAGGGCACCTTCCCCGATCCGTGGATTTGGCGACCGCGCGCCGAATCCATGGATCGCTAATCCATGTTTGCGCGCCCCCGAGGTAGGAGGGGGATAGGAGGAGGGGGGGAGGCCTCTAAGAAGCGCCCCCCTGCTCCTCAGAAGGCGCCTGCCTTGTCTGCAGACGCAGGGCCGGCGCCTTCTTCAGGAGCAGCCTCTGTCTGAGGGTGGGGGCAGGCTTCTAAGAAGCAGCCCAGCTTCTCCTCGAAGGCGCGGGCCCTGCCTGCAGCTGTCGGGCCCCGGCTTCTGCTCGAGAAGCAGCCCCCGTCTCTAAGGAGCCCTCCCCGCTCCCCCACAATGGCCCGCTGGCGCGCGCCGCCGAGGCGCACGGCGGAGGCCCGTGCCGAGGAGCATCCTGCGTCGGGACTCGTTCGGCGTCTTCCGATTCGGTTCGTTTCGATTTCGGTGGATTCCGACTCCGATTCCGAGTCGATTCGGCTTCGGATTCCGATCTGGGCTCCGATTCCTTCCTGGAGGCCTACGGGCCCGCCGATTTCCGCCGATTCGACTTTTCCCAACTCGGCTGCCGATTTCCGCCGACCCGATTCATTTCGATCGTCGATCCTTCTTATCGATTCGATTCTGGGCTCTCCTGCTGCTTGCCTCCAGGGTGCCCTGGGTTGTTGTTGGTTTTCGATGTTTTTGCGATGGAAGGCGTAACGCTTTCCACACCAGAGATCCATGGACGTCCTGGGGTCTCGGGGTTGGGTTTCTCGTGGAAGGTTTCTTGTAGACTGGCCTCCACTGTGCACGTTTCCAGGGGCGCCGATGATCCATGTCTTCGGCGAGGCTCGCAGGCGAGTGCGTGTGATGCCCGCCCCTGGGCTGTCGACAGGGGTCCTCGAGGTTCTCCCGGGGGTCCTCGGGGCTCCCGTGGCGCACTCCACCGGCTGCAGTTCGCCATGGGAGGCACGGGTCCCGAGGTTCTTCTCCGTTCTTGGCTTCTCGGGGCCCTCCACGGGCCCCGGGCCTGTCAGAAAACGGCTCGAGATGAAACACTCGTCCTGGGGGAAGGCACCAGGGCCCCCGCATGCTAGCCAGTCATCGTCCCGGATGGTCGACCCGAGCTCCGGGGCATGGCCCGGAGGCCAGCCAGATGGGGCCCTCAGCTCTCTCAGCCTCTCACCTCCCGGGGAAACGTGAGACTCGAGTACGCCGGAACTCGGGTTCGCCGACGTGTTTCTACGGGCGCGTCCTGGAGTTTGATGGTCCAGTTGTCGTGGGATGCTGGATGTTTGCAGCGGGAGCTCGCGCCAAATGTCAGCGTGGGTCTCGTCATTTTCATATGCTGCCCTTGCCAGGCCAAGTCGAGTCCCCCGGACCCGAGTCTTAGGTCTCCCCAGACCTCCCTCGTGTCCTCACCGCGAGGTTTCCCCTCTAACGTGAGCCTGAAGTAATTTCGGAGGAGGAAGAGGTACCCATACCTCTACCCCGTCGCCCATTATCCCCTTTTTGAGCCTCCTGGGAGGCCCTCGTCGCCACCGCTGGATTCGCCTCGAAATTCTGGTCAGAACGCACCCCAGGAGAGGTCCGGGGACCAGCGGTATCGGTACCTTTTGCTCTCCCCATAATTATCTGCGGTCGAGCTCGCGTAATAGGAGGCCCCGCCGGGGCGCGCCTGCCTCACCCGTGAGGTCGAGAGGGCTGCCCGAGAGCACCGTCCTGCAGTTGTGTCAGACCTCCGACCCTGACACGTCGATTCAGAAATTTTTGCCGCTTTCGGTTCGCGAGAGGGCGTCGCGGCCGTCACTCTTGCGGGTCCAGGTCCGTCGGTCTCGGTCTTAGGCCGTTTTCGCTCAAGGGAGGTTTACTGAAGGGAGTCTTGCCCACCGCCGAATTTGAGGATGTGGAGTCCCGCAGAGGACGAGTCCAGAAGGTGCAGGTGCAGCTCGACGAGGGCAGCTTTCGGCCGTGCCTCAACATTGCTCCGGCGCCTCCCGCCGCTGCCCGCACGCCGTTCCATGCCTTGCGGCCGCCGACTAAAAGAGTGTCGCTGTCGGAGGCTGGGCAGCTCACCAGGGATGCGCATGCTGCCAAGACAGGAGCCGACGACGAGCTCCAGCGGTTCACCGAGGCGAAGGTGGTGCTGAAACCACACCTCTACACGGTGTGCCTGAGCCGTTGAATGTTGGCGGCATGTCTGACCTCCTCCTCCTCCTCCTCCTCCTCCTCCTCCTCACGATGGGTTTGGCTCAGGTGCGCGCCTACGCCGAGTCCAGAGGCATGCCGCACCCGCTGCTCCACTAGTGCCACGACATGGCCCAGCGTCTGGCCGGGGATGCGGAGTATGATGCTGGTGTTAAGTCGGGCACGTCACTCTACATGAGGAAAATCCAAAAATAGTCAACATAGCATGGGGACGTTTTGATTTTTTGTTTGGTATTGATTTTTTTTATGTGTTTGTATATTTGTCATTTTCCTCCCCGACACGCCCGACCGAATGCTGGTTCGGCGATGGATTGTGATAGTGGTAACGGCCGCAACGGTGTTTACACCGAGGAGCGCAGGGCTCTACGCAAGAGGTCTTGGGAGGAGAGGCTGCCCCCCGATGACTCTCTTTCGCATGGAGATCGCCTCGTCCACTCCTTTACCCCCTCCTCTTCTTCTTCCTCCTCCTCCTCCTCCTCCTCGTTCCTCGTTTTCCTCCTCCCCCTCCTCCTCCTTCTTCCGTCCTCGCTTCAACCAGGTTCGTCATCAAGCTGCCCCCCGCGTCGCCCTCACAGAACGCCGTGCCCTTGGACCCGCCCTGCTGCTGCTGTTGCTGCTGCTGCTGCCGCGGTCTTCTCGTCGGGGGGGCGGACAGTCGGAACCCGTCGGAGGTCAGCACCTCCCCGTGCGGTGGGACAGCAACCAACAACAGCAACAGCAACACCAGCGACAGCAGCACATCGCATAAAGATCTTGAGTGGTTCCTGAGGAATCCGTTGCACTTCGTAAGGCGCCCTCTTCCTCCTCCTTCGCCCCGAACTGCTTTGTCCTGGGTGTTGTTTTCTCCCCGCAAATGAGCCGCCACGGATTCCTACGCATGCGTTATTGAGCATGATTAACAATAGTGGACTTGTGCAACAAAAGCCTAGCTAAGGTTCCGAATGTAAGTTTGTTTTGGAAGCTGGTCGTGGGGTTCCTCGTCCTCCTCCTTCCTCCTCCTCCTCCTCGTCTGTATTCCCTAAGGAATCTGATCAATTCCCTAGGGATTTCCTGAGGGACCCAATGGGTTTACTACGGGATCCTGTGGATTCCCTCCAGAATCCTATGTGTGCCCTAAGGGATCCAATGGATGTCCGCAGGAATCCCACGGAATCCGAGGGAAACCCATGGACTTCCGAAAGATTCATATAGACTGTCTACGGAATCCTATGAATGTCCTGCGGATTCCTATGGATTGCCTACGGAATCTCCTTGATGTCCGAAGGAATCCGGCGGATATCTTAAGGAACCCCTTGCACCTCCTAAAGAATATCATGGTTTCCCCAAGGATATTTTTGGATGTTTGTTAAGAATCCGATGGGCTTTCAAGAGGAATCGTGTGGATATCCGGAGGAATTCTGTAGATTTCTTTCGGAATCCTTTTGGCTTTCCTTTGGCAGTCAATGTTTTCCGTGTGTGTATATATATATATATATATATATATCTGTGTGTGTATGTATGTGTGTGTGTGTGCGTTTGGCAGTCCTCTGCAAATGAGACATCTCCCCTTCCCCTCCATCGATCCACCTAAGTTCCCAAAGTTCCCGAAGTCCCTGGGATTTTCCCAACCCGTCAATGTTGAAAGTAACCCTGCTGAAATAATCCACCAAGAATCGTAGAGGGCACTCGTTCCAGGACCTGTGGCGAACGCAGCGCTAATTTTGGACCGCCTGCTACACTTGCTTCCCATCACCTTGAAGGATGATCCAAGGCACGCTTCAGCTTTGATGAGACGGTGCGAGAGTGAAACACCCCTGCTTGCCGCTCTATCAAGGCGCGTTCCCATGAGTTCCATCTCGGTCACGACGGGAATTTTCATCGCATCCTGCCCGGGCAGCCGACAGAAGACAGAAGGAGGCGATGGCCCAAATCCCATCCCCGGCAACATTATGGTTTTTTTCTTCTTCAGTCTCAAGTTCCGTGGCGTTCTCCCAGACTTTGGCGACGGCAGGGCTCATGGCAACAGCGGGGATCATGCAACAGGCACTCTGCAGCCATACGAAAACCCGATTTTCAACTGCGTATCATGCCACCCGTGCGCGATGGAAAAATCAGCAACATCAACAACAAAACAAGAGGGTGCTTGAGGCGCCTAAGCCGGCCTCAGAGGGCACCAAGACGGCCCCAAGAGGGGCCCAAGAGTGGTAAGACGAATCGAAACTCCGAGCCTTCCTCCCCGAGAGGCTCTCATGAAGCCCCAAGAGGCCCCCATTAGGATCCAAGAGGCCCTCAAGAAGCTCCCCAGAGGGCCGACGAGGTTCCAAGAGGCCCCCCAAGAAGGCCCAACGAGGCAAACATTATTGTCTTCCCATCGGTTGTTGCTGGATTTTCGAGTTTTCAGCCTTTTGGCATGTTGACGCTCCAAGACAGCCCAAGAGGACCCCAAGACCGGCCCCAAGATAGCCGAAGAGGCCTCCAAGAGGGCCCCAAGACGGCCCACGAGGGCCGCAAGACGGTGTCTGAGGCGCCCCAGACGGCCCGAGAGGGCCCCAAGACGGCGGGATGCCCTGGAAGCGCCCAGGAGCGCTTTGGGAAGGCCTTGGGTGCCTTGCGGAAGCTCCAGGAACACCCAGCAGCTCCAAGAAGGGGAACGCGAAGCCAACAGCAGAGGCCCACAGGAGGCCCAAAGAGTCCCCACGTGGCCCGACGAGGCCCCCAAAAGCCTCCCAAGAGGCCCCAAGAGGCCCCCAGGAGACGTGCAAGGGGCCCCAAGATAGCCGAACAATGCCCTCGATGCATCAAAACTGCCTCCAGGAGGCCCCCGGGAGGCTTCCGGATTGCCTCAATGCGGCCCCAGGTGGGCAGCCAAGACGGCCAACGACAGTTTCAGATTGCAAGAAATCACCACTTTCCGATTGCCCGGAGAACAACGGCGATGCCCCCAAGGGGCCCGAAGAAGTCCCAAGACGCCCACCCAAGAAGCACCCAAGAGGTGTTTCCAACAGCAAATTGCGGAAGCACGCAGAACGCTCCAGAAGCCCTTCAGATGCCCCCACGAAGACCCAAGAGGTTCCCAAGAGGCCAACAGGAGGCACGACTATGTCACGCGCCTGTGCCTGACATCGTTGTTTAAGATCATCCAGCCCCCCCGGCCCTGGCTAGAACCTGAGCGCGCGAGAAGCGCGCGCGATGGTTCGAGTACATCTATATATTCATCAGTTGCACGATTGTAGATTCGGAGTACAGTTTCTGACCCGTGGTGACGCCTCGTGTCTCCACCGCCTGAGGGGAGGTTGTGAATGTCTGGATGCGTTCCCTCTCCTCCCCTGGCCTCCTCCATAATCGTTTTGGCTCACAGTGATTTGGGGTCCCCTGTCGGCGACAGCTGAATGGGAGGGGACCCCGCCGCCGCCCTCCATCTCTTCTGGGCCGTGGCCCGCGATCTCTCGGGGCTCGGGCAGCGGTGCCCCGACGTCTCGCTGAGCTGCCCGGAGCAGCACTGCCCTGCCTGTCCGGGGGTCACGTGCCCGGACAACAACGCCTGCTACCAGCTAGTGGGCGAGTTTGCTGCGGCTGCGCGCAGCGGACGGGCATCGCCGGCGTGCCCGGCGGCGCAGGTCTGCGAGGCCTGCGAGAGCTGCTTGGACGCCTGCCCCGCATTCCCGTGGCTGCTGATCGTGCTGCTCTGCTGCCTGGCGGCGGGCTGCGGCGGGGGAGGCTGCCTGCTCGGGAGGCTGAGTGTGCGCCGAGGCAGGTCGGCCCCGACAGCGCCCGAGGCGGAGCCCTTTGTGGACAGGCCCTTTGCGACGACGCCCTCGACCCTGCGGTTGAGGAATGGCGCATAGGGCTCTCGATATCCCTGAGAAGCAGGTGCTCATCGATTTCTTCGACGACGAGAACGGGCTGAACTGGCACGCTCGGATCCTCTTGATCCCAGGTGGTCAGGGAAGATGGATCGTGTGCTCGCCGACGTTGGCCGTGCAGGTCGCCGATCTCTCGTCGCATCGGATCCGGATTCTTCGGCGGGGAGAGCCGATCGACCCGGCATGCCTCCGCGAGGCGTTCGTCTTCGACGAGGAGCTGGACGAGGGGGAGCTGGCGCGGATCCGAGCCGAGGCATACGAGCTGGCCGAGGTGGCGGGCTTCGACCTGACGGGCTTCAGGCCGGCCGCTGGCCCAGCGGCTGCAGCGGAGAACGCCGCGTGGCGGGTCGCGGACCCAGCCCACTGAGCCTTTGGGGAGGTCGTTCCACTGGATGCGCTTCGAGATCAGGAGGGCTGCACGCTGGGCGACAAGGTGGGCTGGGTGACGATCGACGACACGGGCGTCTTGATCGAGCAGGTCGTGGACGACAGGTTGGAGGCCTGGCTATCGGCCAAGCGGTGCGGGCCAGGTCGCGATCCCCGGCTGCTGGGGGACGTTCGGGACCACCGAGGGCTGCGATACCTGCACCCAGACGAGGCGACGAAGAAGCAGAGCAAGACGAAGATGCCCTACGAGCCCTTCGAGGGGCCCGAGGCCGCCGAGGAGTTCATGGTGAACATGCTGCGGGTGGGCTTCAATTTCGTGACCCACAACTTGGACTGGGAGGCCAAGAGCGGCGCGTCGCCGAAGTCAGGGTTGGCCCGCGAGCACCGGCATCTCAGCAGCGCGCTCTTCGTGGCGCAGTCGGTGGACCAGTGCGACCTCACGAACAGCCTCTCGAACGAGATGCACATCAGAAGGTTGATTCAGATCGAGGCGGCGGTTCGGAGGAACCCGAAGTCACCCGACTTCGAGGGGCTGGAGGTTATGATGTCCCACCCGATCGGCACGGGCGGGGAGGTGACCACGAGGAACTTCACCAAGTGGGTCGCCGAGCGGCAGAAGGACGAAGGCTTCCTCCTCAAGCAGCAGAGGCTGTGGCGGGAGGAGAGAGCGGCAGACGACAAGCGCCAGGCTGGCAAGAAGGATCAGCCGGGCGCGGGGGCCAAGTAGCCCTTGCATCGAGGGGCGCCGTCGTGCCCAGCGCTGGGTCCCCAGGCGCTGAGCTCTACGCGGCGGTGCCGCTATGCCTGGGGAAGAGAAGGGAGCCCGACGCCATGGAGAGCCCTTCCCAGTTTTGGTACCAGAGCAAGTTCGACCCGAACTACGCGGTGTGCCCCGCTATCTTCGGCAAAGACTTCGGAGGCGGGCCAGCCGTGAGCGGCGGATCCACTCGGTGCTCGGGGCGCCCAACGCCCTGGAGGCCGGGCCGTCGCGTCCCTTTCGCTCAGCCGGGCGGGGGCGAAGAGCAACAGGAGAGCGCCCCCTCGGGCCGAGCAGCTTATCGGTCTTCGAGCGGGTGGCGCGACGAGTTGGGGCCGCCGGGGGACGCCCGGCCGACCTCGGCGAGCAGGGAGCCCTCAAGGAGCTCCTGCGCACCAAGGACCTGTGCGGCCTCGAGCCCAGCAGCCTGGGATCGTACGCGTACGAGCGGGTCAAGATTCTCGAGTGTGGCATCACGGTCCGCGACGTCCTGGACCTGGTGCCGCCTGACCAGCGTGACATGCTGGCCCACCCAGAGAAGCACATCCTCCGTGACGCCTCCGACCTCGAGCGCGCGAACGAGCAGGAGATGCCGTTCTCGCCCTTCTGGGACCCGAAGCTGCGCTTCTCCAGGAAGGAGCGCTACCGGCTGCTCGCAAGGCTCAAGGAGCTTGGGCTGCTGGGGTTCCGACGGAGCATCAGAGCGAGGATGGGGATCTTCTTCGTCTCGAAGAAAGATGGGACCCTGCGCCTCATCGTCGACGCGAGGGAGGCCAACCGTATGTGTCGCCGCCCGCCACACACGTGGCTCGGGACCGTGGCGGCGCTCGGGTCCCTGGACCTTTCAGACAGTTCGATCGGCTCGGACGGGCCGGCCGACGTCTACGCAGCCTCGGTCGACCTGTACAATGGCTTCTACCAGTTTCGGAACCGCAAGCTGGGCTCGCTGTTTGGGATCGACTTCGCCGAGCGCGCTGACGTCTGGGGGGTCAACGAGATCTTCGACGAGGAGCGGGAGTGTTTCGTGCCGGTGGGGCCGGACGAGATGCTCTTCCCGGTCTTCGAGGGGCTGCCCATGGGGTGGTCCTGGGCGCTCCACTTCTGCCACGCCATCACCTCCGAGGCGGGCAGGACGGAGACAAGCCTGCTGCAGGATCGGCACGCACCAGAGGCACCGCGGCCCGAGCTGGCCTACCGGTTGCCGTACGTCGACAACGCCAACGTCATTGGGCTCAGCCGAGCCGCCACGCAGCGCGCCCTGGACGCCGTCAAGGGCGACTTCGACAAGAGCGGGCTGCACTACCATGAGGAGAACTCTCCCGCCGAGGCGCTCGAGCTGCTGGGGGTGGAGTTTGATGGTCGGCGTCGTCTGCTGCGTCCCAAGTCTCGACGCGTTTGGCGTCTTCACTTGGCATTGCGCGCCGTGCTGCGCCGAGGTCGCTGCAGCGGGCTCGTGCTGCAGGTCCTGGTCGGCCACATCGTGCACCACTGCCAGCTGCTGCGCTTCGGGCTCTCGGTGCTCGACAAGGTCTGGGCTTTCATGTCCGAGAGCGGTGGCAAGGAGGTTCGCCTGTGGGCGTCCGTCAGGTGGGAGCTGGAAGTGTCCTCCTGGCTTGTGTTCCTGGCCGAGGCCCGGCTCAGCGCAGAGCCTGCCAGCATCGCCTTTTGTGGCGACTCTTCTGCCGTGGGCTACGCGCTGCACGTCGCGTCCGTCTCGGGGCCCGAGTTTCGGGCCGTGGCACGCTACCGAGAGCGGTGGCGCTTCGACGCAGTCGAGCGGAGCGACGACGGCTGGGGGGCCGTGGGCAGCTGGACAGCCGAGTGGCGGGCCTCGCCGGATCCAGCGGGGTCGCTCGGCGGCGGCCCCCGAGACCTCGGCGGCGGCCCTGCGATTCGCTGCCGACCGTGGCGCGACATCGAGACCGTGGAGCGGCCAGCCGAGGAGGTGGGGATCCCGCCGCTGCCCGACGCGCTGCTCGCGAGCCAGCACTGGGCGATGGTCATCAAGGGCGCGTGGCAGCACGACGGGGTCATCCATGAGAAGGAGGGCCGGGTGCTGCTCATGGGCCTGGTGCGGGCCTCGAGGTGCGTCGGCCTCCACGGGAAGAGAGTTCTCTCGATTGGGGACAACCTTTCGAGCCTCTGCAGCTTCGAGAAGGGGCGCTCAGGCAGCTTCGCCCTTCGGCGCCTGTGCCAGCGCGCCGGGGCCCTCTCCATCGGGTGCGAGCTCGACTGGTCCCTTCGCTACGTGGAGAGCAAGAGGAACCCGACCGACTTCGACTCGAGGGCGGCCGACCGAGGCGAGCTGGCCGCCGGGTCGGAGGAGTGTATATATACACCAATCCATTCCCCGGGTGTAGAATTTATAGCAGTTTTTTTTTTCGGTGCCGCTTGTTTTCCATTGCTTTTTCGTTTACATGTGCTTCATTTTCCCTCTGCTGCACCGCGCGTCTTCCTCCTCATTTACCCACCTCCCCCCGCCCCCCTCCGCTCGCAGCCGCGTCCGCTGCGTTGCCTGCTGCATGCTGCTGGTGGACCGTCGTTACCATCCGCTGCCGTTGCTGCGAACGTCGTGATCAGTTCGGTAATCCCCTCGCACGGATCGTGCCCCATATGAAGCTTCATCGACCATCCTGGCAGGGGCGCACTTAAAGTGTCTCCGCGCTCATTTCGGCACGCCCCCCAGCGCGGACTGCAGCCCGCAATGGGCTCCACCCGCAGGCTCAAGGGGGGCGCCCTCAAAGCTTATCCGCAACCACTGCGGCACGCCTTTCCCGCGGCTCGCGCCACTGATGGAATTTCGCCTACGGCCGTCGCGGGGGCGCTCCAAGTGCGCCTCCATGCCCGCGTCGGCACGCCCCTCGCGAAGATCGCGCCCATACAGTTGTGGCCCCATCTGGAATTCCCATGGCGTCTCCGCCCCCGTTTTTGGCACGCCTTTTCAAGCGGATGGCGCCCCGCAAGGAGCGCCGCGTACAAGCCCAGTAAGGGCAGTCATATTTGCGCATGGCGTAATCGTGCAAATGTCTGCTTGCGTTTGAACAGATCGTGCTCCGCATGGCGGCTCCGCGCACGGCCCTGGCGCGGAGGCCCCCCCCCCGGCTATGTCGTCGCACCTTTCAATCAGGTTGTGCTCCCTGTGGAGCTTCACCTGCAGTCCCAGCGGGGGCGTCCGCATGCGGTCGCCCACTTTCCATGGCCACGGGGGACCATGCAAAATCCGGAAACTATAGGAGAAAAATCCAAGGCCCGATTGGTGCATAAAATTTCGGGACGACGAAAATTTCGGAATGTATCAGGCAGAACGGCCCGCCGAAATTTTATACACCGATCAGGCCATAGGAATTCGCCCTATGAGCCTCCCAGAATTTCTGTGGCCCCGGTGACCCGGGGCTTCGCTCCCAGCCACCGATAGAACCGGCCACAGGCAGGCCGTGGCAGGCGGTGGTGCCCCGTTTGTGTAGGATTGGAAACCACATCACAATACCTTGACGCTCCGTTTTCGTTTTTTAGGGGGTTAGAGGGGACGGAGAGGGCGGCAGGGATACGGGGCCTGGATGGAGCGATTGGGGGGGGGGATCGGGGCAGAGACGGGTGGGGAGTGAGAGGGAAAGGGAGGGGCTGGCGGGCGCAGGGAACGGGAGTGGGAGCGGGGAGTTCCGAGCGAAAGGCATGGGAGCGGGGAGGGGGATGGGTGAACGGACAGTGGGGGGTGGAGGAACGCAGGGGGGGGGAGGGAAGGAGTCTGTGAACGGAGACGGAGGCTGGAGGCGAGGTCGTGGCGGGGTCAATGGGGGGGCGATGGTGAGTTGGGAAGGGAGGGAGGGTGATCGTGGGGACGCGGGCCCGTCGCCCATATTTGGCTCAAACCCCCTTGGCGGCATCATTTCCAATCGGGCCAGAGTTTGTACTCCTCCCCTCCCCAATGTGGTGGATGGGTTGGGGTGCTGGCGAGCAGGCCCGCGCGCGTTCCCCGGCCAGCGCGCGGCCCTGTTTAAATTTTCTCGCGTGCCCGGCTACGGGCACGCATTCATGGCCTCGAAACGAGGCACCCCTCGCCTAGAGACGGCATCACCACCATGGGCGGCGGTTTTCCGCCATGGGTGCCGGGGCCGCTGCGGCCTTGCCCGCCCCTGGACAAACGCGCCCAGGCGGGGCGCATGGCGCTTGCTCCCTCTATCGGCCACTGCGCCAAAACCGCTTTGGCCCAACACTCAAAACAAAAATCGGCCCGAACAGGTCGGTGTATATACACACGCCTCCCACCGGGTGCTCCGTCGCTGGCCGGCACGGCCGAGCGGTGCTGCAGCGATGCTCGCGGGCCCCCGACTCGCCGCCAGCCCGACCCAGCGCTCGGGTCCGCCGACCTCCGCCTTCGCGGTCGGGGCTGGGGCGAATGGGGCCGCGGCAGACGTCCGCAGCCCTCCCGACCCCTACGAGGGTTCGGACTCCGCCCGAGCGGCGGTCACCACTTGGGCGCATGGGGCCTCGCGAGCATTTTGCCGCCCCACGCAGCCGAGGCGCAGCGCGGCCCCGTCGACGCATCCGCCAGCGGGGCCCGCGTGCACGGACTCATCAGCACAGAAAAAGCAACTACCCTGTCGTCAGGACATCAGCTCAGCATCAGTTCGTCGTGGAGATCTTCGCCGGCTGCGCCGCCTTCTCCGCCGCCTGTCAGGAGGCCGACCTCAACATCGGGTGCCCCATCGAGATCTCGAGGGGCCCCCACATGGACGTCACGAGGCAGAGGACCCAGAGGCACATCAAGGGCTTGGTCAAGCAGGGGCTCGTGTGGTACCTCCACTTGGGGACTCCGTGCACTACCTGGTCAAGGGCCCGCACGACGGGCTCAAGTTCGGCCACTCTTGGGGGCCTACAGTTGGCCAAGTTCTCGTTGGGGCTCATCAAACTCTGCAATCGGTATGGCGTCTACTACTCGCTCGAGAACCCGCGTTCCTCAAGGCTCTTCTCCTGGAGGCCCCTTAGGAAGGAGCTGCAGAGGCAGAACGCAATCTTTGTCCGATACGATAACTGTGCGTACGGTGCAGGGTATCTCAAGCCGACCCTCCTGGCCACCAACATGCATGCCCTACAGGGGTTACATCGTCTATGCCCAGGAAGCCATCATCATGAGATTCTTGAGGGAAAAGTACTTTTGCCTCCATGGCCCGGCGAGGCTCGAGGGCGGTGGGCCTGGAAGACGACTCTGGCCGGGCGCTACCCTCCTCGTCTTTGCCGTTCCTGGGCAGCCATCTTGGCACGGGCGGCTCCAGACACGGCCCGCGGGGCCGATGCCACTTCGCTGGAGCATTGGGAAGCTGACTTGGCGCGAGCCGGAGGCTGCCCGCTCCCAACCGAGATCTTCAGGCCTCACTGCCCCAGGTGCTACCACAGCCCGTGGAAGGACGCCATCAAGCACTGGGGCCAGCGCGTGGTCTGGGTCGGTCCTCGACGTGGAGCTACCAGATCGAGATCGGCGACGTGCTGCTAAGGCGGCCTCTCGCCGGGCCGCCGCGGGACACGACCCCGGCGACCGGTTCCTGGAGCGCAAGACCGTCGGGAAGGGGACTCTGGTCAACTACGAGACGTGCTCGTCGGACTTCGTCCGCTGGGCCAGCCAACAGGCCCCGCCCCGGGCACTGGCCCCGCTCGAGCAGCTGGACGCCAGCCTCTCCGCGTACTTTGACTTTCTCTTCTTCGACGGTTGTGAGCCGTGGGCTGGTCGGCACACCTTGTTCGGCTACGCCCACCTGCATGGCGTCGTCGCGCCCTCGCGCAACTTGCCACACGCTGTGAAAGCTCTGGCGGGCTGGGTGAAAGCCTGCCCAGAGCTCAGCCGTGACCCGTGCCCCTGGGAAGTGTTCGCCGCGATCGCCGACCACTGGCTGGAGCTGGGCGCGACCGAGTCCATCCTTGCCGCCGCCTGCGGCGCCTTGCAATTCGACACCTACCTTCGCCCGGCGGCCGCGGTCAGCCTGTCCCTCGAGCACGTGGTGTTGCCCTCAGGTAGGGCTGGCGACCGCTATGACAAGGTGGCGCTGATAGTTGCCCCTTCGAGTGGCCCAACGCCTCGGCCCAACAAGAATCAGCAGTTTGACGACACCGTGATGGTTGGGTCTATCGACCCATCTCGTGGTTGGCTTCGGCAACTTGTTCGACAGCTCGTTGCCAGAGCCCGTGCACGGCGTACCCAGCGCCTGTTCAACGAACTCCAGCTGTCCTCCTACGAGCGCCTGTTCCGCGAGGCCAGCCACCGACTAGGGCTGGCAGCGCTGAAGGTGTCGCCGCACACGCTGCGACACGGTGGCCCGTCTCTCGACTACTTGAACGGCCTTGCCACCCTCCCTGTGCTGAAGAAACGCGGAGGCTGGCTCGGCGACCGCTCCGTGGCAAGGTATGGCAAAGAGGGACGTCTCTTGAGGCAGATCAGCCGCCTTTCGCCTGCACAGCAACAGCAGTTCAAGCGTGCCGCCAGCCGCCTCAGACAGAGGCTGCTCTGCGCCACGGGAGTTCGATTCCAGACTAGCGCCTGATCACAGTTTTGAGGAGGCTTTTACAATCTTTTTCTGTGAGTTTTGCCCCCCCACCCACCCGTGAATCATAATATGGGTTATGGGTGACGGCTGCTGAATCTTCTCAAATCGTCTGCGCACCCTCTCTTCAGAGCTCCCGGGAGCCTTTGAATCGTTTAGCCTCTCTGAGGCTGCAGGCGTGTTTGTATTCAGCCAGCCCTTCTTCTAGCGAGACTGCCTCGTGGAGGCGACCAGTTGCCAGATCTGGAGTGATTCGTGAAAGAGATCGGCGAGAGCTCCGGGGCTTCCCTCTTCTCTCGCCTCTCCCTCGCGCCTTCTGGTCAGGCCCTCGGGTGGAGCATCTATTCATCAGTTGCACGATTGTAGATTCGGAGTACAGTTTCTGACCCGTGGTGACGCCTCGTGTCTCCACCGCCTGAGGGGAGGTTGTGAATGTCTGGATGCGTTCCCTCTCCTCCCCTGGCCTCCTCCATAATCGTTTTGGCTCACAGTGACCCGCCCACCCTGCCCTGTGTCAAAAGGCAGGCCTTTTTCCTTGGTGACGGCTGCTGAATCTTCTCAAATCGTCTCGCCCCGTCCTTCGAGACCCTCTCTTCAGAGCTCCCGGGAGCCCTTGAATCGTTTAGCCTCTAGCCTCCTCCTGAGCTGCAGGCGGTGTTTGTATTCAGCCAGCCCTTCTTCTAGCGAGGACTGCCTCGTGGAGGCGACCGGTTGCCAGAAGTGATTCGTGAAGAGATCGGCAGAGAGCTTATGGGTCTTCCCTCTTTCTCTCGCCTCTCCCTCGCGCCTTCTGGTCAGGCCCTCGGGTGGAGCATCTTCTCTTCTCTCTCTCTCTCTCTATATATATATATATATATATATATATATATATATAGATGTATATGTATATATATATGTATATAAATATTCACATTGTATATGCGTGCCGGCCCTCTGCTCCTGTACCTTGCGCTAGTGCGCCCGTCGCCTGGGGCGGCCACCACATATCGCCGCTGCAGCTCGCTGCTGCACCTGCCTTGCGGCGCCTTCCCTTCGGCCAGGAGCTATCGATTCGACGACTGCTCCTCCGCTGGCTCGTGAAGGGAGGTGATTTCTTTTTGGGTGGATATCAATGGCCGTCGCCACGGAATCCCCCCAGATTTCATGGGCCCCCTTCTGATTCCACTGCGTTCCTTTGCCCCCATGGTCCGCGCACATACCTCTGGCCAGGATTTGCGAACCCCCTCTTGGACGCCCCCCGCTCTTGGACGCCCCCGATCGTTCCCTCCTCCTCACCCATCCTCAATGCTTCCTTTGCTTATCCCTCCCCCCTCCTCCCTCCTCGCTGTCTTTCTGAGGTCATGCACTCCCTCCCTGAGGTCTGTCTTCCTAAGGCCCTTCTGTCTTCTGCCCTTCATCCTTTGCTCATCCCTCCCCCCTCCTCCATCCTGCCCTTCTGAGGTCATGCACTCCCCGCAGCTCACCAAGAAGCTGTGGACGGACCGCCTCTTCACAGACATGGAGGCTCACCGCTGGACCGAGTGACGACGAAGCCACCGCCGCCGACGACGAGCACGTCGAACACGACGAGCGACGACGACGACGACGAAGGACGACGGTCGACCAACGACGGACGACTACGACAGACGACGACCGACCGTCGGACTACCGAAGGGCGACAACAGGTTTGGACTCAATTCGTGCCCTGGGGCATCAGGAATCCATCCGGAACGGGAAACTTGCCAGGATACAGCCCAAGAGGGGGTTTTGGACTGATTTGGAGCGGACTGTTTTGACGTCGACGACGGCGACGACGAGGGTCAGCCACGCGCAAAGAAGGTTGGGGGAGGGGGGAGAACCTCCTAGAAGCACCCTTGCTTCTCATAAGGCGCGGGCCTGCGCCTTCTGAGAAGCAGCCTCCTTAGAAGCCTTCCCTCGTCCCTCCATCCCCTTTCAGGGGCAACAACAGGGGGGGGGTAGGCATAGGGGGGGATGCACTGACCCCCCATCGCCCATTGATCGCGGATAGGGACCCGATAGCCCCAACCTGCCCAGGAACATGCGCATTCGCTATCGCGACCCTAACGCCGATCCATCTCAGCGATGTATCGCCCATTCCAGGTCGATGTTTCTTCTCTATGCGTATCTCCCTATCCTCCGCACTCCTCCTCCTCCTCCTCCTCCTCCTCATCATCATCACTCCTCATCCTCCTCGTACACCGTCCTCCTACAGTGCAACGCTCTCATCATATCAATAATCCATTCATCAATCATCATCATCATATAATAATAATAATCATTCTTCATCCTCACTTCCCACGCTCAAGCTACCTCATTCAAACCAACTTCATCCTCATACTTCACACCCCAACTCACCCCTCTCACCATCCTCACTCCCACTCCGGTATCCTCGCCTCCCTCAATACTCACTCCCCTCACTGCTACACCCTCCCGATCCTCTCACTCCCAGCTCCTCACCCTCACTCCTCCTTCCTGCCTGCCCCCCTCGTCCTCTTCCTCCTACATCTACTGCCCTCCTCACCTCACTCCTCTTGTCCTCCCCCTCCTCCTCCTTCCGCTCATCGTCATCGCCATCCTTATACACCTCCTCCTCTTCTACAAATCCTGCTTAGCTCCCCTCCTCACTTCTCCTTCACCCTCGTACCTCCTCCTCCGCCACATTATCCTTATCCTCCTACTCCTCCTCCTCTCATCCTCCTCCTTACTCCTCACTCCTCACTCTGTACTCCTCCTCCTCACTCCTCACTCCTCCTCCGCCTCCTCCTCCTCCATCTCCTAATACTCCTCCTGTTTCTCCTTCTCACTCCTCCTGCTCCTCCTTCTCCTCACCTCTCACTCATCAGTCCTCACAACTCACTCCTCACCTCTCACTCCTCACTCCTCACTCGTCCTCCACCTCCTCCTCATCCTCCTCTTGTTCACCCTCCTCCTCCTCCTCCACTCCTCCCCTCTCCTCTTCCCCCCCTCCTATTCCGCCTCCTCTCACGCTCCTCCTCCCTCCTCCTCCCCGTCCGCCTCCTCCTCCTCCTTCCTCCTTCTCCTCCTCCTCCCCCTCCTGCCTCTCCTCCTCCCCCTCCTCACCTCCTCCCTCCTCCTCACTCTCCCTCCCTCCTATCCCCCCTTACCCCTCTCCTCCTCCTCCTCCTCCTCCTCTTCCTCCTCCTCCTCCTCCTCCTCCTCCTCCTCCTCCCTCGCCCTCCCTCCTCCCTCTTTCCTCCTCCTCCTCCTCCTCCTTCTTAGAAGCCCCTCGCGCGCGCGAGGTGGTCTGCGGGGAGAGGCGGTTCGCCGCGCACAGGGCGGTGCTGGCTGCCGCGCGCTCCCTTGCCGCGTTTATGCGGGGGTGGGGCGCGCGGGCCCCGCGAAGGGCCGACAGGATGAGGTGGGCAGGTGAAGATGTCAGATGGCGATGCTGGTGGCGATTGATGATGGTGATGACGATGTTGATTATGATGATGTTGATGATGCTGATGATGATGTTGAAGATGATGTTGTTGATGCTTATGATGATGATGATGATGATGATGATGATGATGATGATGATGATGATGATGATGATGATGATGATGCTGATGATGATGATGATGATGATGATGGTGGTGAGTATGCTGGTGAGGATGATGGTGATGATGATGATGAGCATGCTGATGCTCAGGTTGGTGATCGTGTTGATGATGTTCATGACCATGCTCATCATGATGATGATGATGACCATGCTGATGGTGAGGATGATGAGGATGAGGATGATGATGAGGATGAGGATGCGGATGTTGAGGATGAGGATGCTGATGATGATGACGATGCTGATGATGATGCTGATGCTGATGCATTTGCTGCTGATGATGATGATGATGATGATGATGATGATGCTAATGATGACTACGATGATGCGTATGCTAATGTTGATGCTGCTGATCATGAAGCTGATGATGATGCTGCTGTTGATGACTATGATGCTGATGGTGATGATAATGATGTTGATTGTGATGGTTACCAGTTTGATGCTTATGCTCATGCTGCTACTGCTGATGATGATGCTGATGATGATGCTGATGCTGTTAATGATGATGGTGGTGGTGGAGGTCGTGATGATGGTGGTGGTAGTGGAGTTGGTGATGACAGTGGTGGTTGTGGAGGAGGAGGAAGAGGAGGCGGAGGAGGAGGAGGAGGAGGTGGGAGTGAGGGGGTGATGTGTTGCGGGAGCCAGGGCCTCGGGAGGAGGAGGAGGAGGAGGAGGAGGAGGAGGAGGAGGAGGAGGAGGAGGAGTGAGGAGTGAGGAGTGAGGAGTGACGAGTGACGAGTGAGGAGGGAGGAGTGAGGAGGAGGAGGAGAGAGCATGAGGAGAAGGAGAAGGGCAAGGGCGGAGGAGTGCGGAGGAGCGTTCAGGAGGATGAGAAGTGAGCAGGAGGATGGAGGAGCAGAGTACGGGGAGGAGGGGTTGACGAAGGGAGTGTAAGGGTTGGAGGAGCAGGAGTGGAGGGTGAGAAATGCAGCGAGGCAGGATGGAGGAGGAGGAGGAGGAGGAGGAGGAGGAGGAGGATTGGTGCGCTTGGAGAGGAGGTGGTGAAGTGAGGAGGGCGGCGGAGGATGGGAGGGAGGGGGGAAGGGTGATGAGGATCATGAGACATCCCGAAGCCGGCTCCAAAAACAACCGAAGACGTCCGGAAGCCTCGCCCCTCCTCCCTTTCGCCCCCCGCCCCCCCTTTCCCGCCGCCGTCAAGATCCGTTTACAGTCGCTTTCCAGAGCTCCTGGGGCCTATATTGGCCCCAGGAGCTCCGGAGAACGAACCCATCCTCCTCTCCTCCCTCCTCCTCCTCCTCCTACTCTACTCCTACTCCTCCTCCTCCTCCCTCCTCCTCTCCCTCCCGCCTCTCCCCTCTCCGCCTCCGGTGTTCTCCTGGATTAGCTTCTGGCGCCGCCACGGCCCGAGACGCGCCCCGAGACGCCGAGTAACCGAGCCAACGTTTGCCATCGTCGCACATCGCTGGCCGTCCTCGTCTCCGTCCTCGGCCTCGTAATCGTCGTCGCGTCGCCGTCGCCTCCTCCCCCTCGTCCTCCTCCTCCCCCTCCCCTCCTCCTCCTCCTCCTCCTCCTCCACCTCCTTCTCTTTCTCCTCCTCCTCCTCCTCTTTCTCCTCCTTCTCCTCCTCTTCCTCCTCCTTCTCCTCCTCCGAACGCTGGCGCTGTGGACGGTTCTGGGTCAAGTCCTCGCGACCTCTGCGAGGCGGGGATTTCTCAACATCCACCGTCTGGGAACCGACGTCCTGGTGCCCTGGCGGGCGGCGGATATGGATACATTTCGGCCCCCGGGGGCCCAAATATGTCCATATCCACCGCCTGCCGAGGCTCCGAAAACTGACGCTCCAGGCGGTGGTCATGTAGAAATTCCCGCCCCGCATCACTTGCCGCTGGCCGGCTCTCAGCGGGCAAGGAGGTCCCTGGCGCTCGGCCGTCGCTGTCGGCGCCGTCGTCGGCGGTGTGGGCGCCGTCGCCGCCGTCGGCGGCCGTGCCGCCGTCGTCGCCGTCGCCGTAGGCGTCGGCGCCGCCGCCGCCGCGCCGCCGTGTGCGGCCGCGTCGCCGTCGGCACCGCCGCCGTCGGCGGCGTCGCTGCCAGCGCGCGGGGGCTGCGCCGGAGCGGCGGAGCGGGCGGCGGCGGGCAGCCGCGGCCCGGGCGGGCAGCCGCGGCGCCCGGCGGAGGTCCCCGGTGTTCGCCGCGATGCTGTCGTCGGGCATGCACGAGTCCCAGGCGCGCCGGGCGCGCGCGGCGGGCTTGCCGCCGTCGCCAGCTCGGCGGCGCGCCGCAGGGTCGAGGGTCGAGGGTCGTCGTCGTCGTCGTCGTCGTCGTCGTCGTCGTCGTCGTCGTCGTCGTCGTCGCGTCGTATGTTGTTTGAGGGGTCGGCGGCCTCGCCGTCGGCGAGGACGGAGGGTGGGGGTGCGAGGCTCGAGGTTCTGATTGCTCGAGGTTCGTGGATCTGGGATTCGAGGCGAGGCTCGAGGATCGAGGTTCGTGGCCGTTTTCATTCCCCGCCCTGCTACGTGTTGGGTCCTCGTTTGGAATCCGCAGCGCGCCTGCGTTCCAAGTCACCTCCTCTCCCTCCTCCTCTCCTCTCCTCGTCTTCCTCGCCCACCCTCTGCTTTTCGCATGTCGATTTCGGCGTGCCCTTCACATGCTTCGAGCCCCTAGCGGCTGCGGTCGCATGGCGCACCCCATCTCGGCACACTCCTCGCACGTTTCGTGGCCCCACAGGGAGCGTCACCGAAAGCTCCAGTGGGTGTGGTCGCATGGCGCCCCACCCCATGTTGGCACACCCCTCATTACGCGGCCCCTTACAGTCAACGTAAGGGCGCGCGCCTTCATCTAGGCTACCGTTGTGTCCTTGCCTCTGCGGCCCGTCCTGTGCCGTTTTCATTGGTCGCCCGTCGCCCAAAATTTTCCGGCTTGGTTGGCTGGTCGGCTGGTTGACTGAATGGTTGCTTGACTGGTTGGCTGTCCAATTTGTTGGTTGGTTGGCTTGTTGGTCGGCCGACTGATTGTTGAAGTGGTTGGTCGGTCTTGGGTGGTTGGTTGGCTCAATCCTGTCCCCCAGTCCTCAATTCTCCTCAATGCTCCTCCTCAGCCGCTGTGGCGACCCTCAACGCAAATCCCTGTCGCAGGCAGACGAGATAAGCACACATGTCCTTTCTGAACCCGTGTGATCCTCCGAGTGGCAGGCAAGGATGGGAAGCACAAGACTCGATATCCTCTGGCCTCAGCGCCAACCCCCATGTGGCAGGCAGGAGCGAGATAAACACATGTCCTTTCTGAAACCGTGTGATCCTCCGAGTGGCAGGCAGGGATGGGAAACACAAGATTCGCGTAAAACCCGCGATCGACACCCTCGGAATGCAGTCATCTTTGTCGGAATCTCTGCGGCAGCTTCTGGCGAATCCAAGTGAGGAGCACGTGAATCTCCCATGGAGCCGCGCGAGACAGATTGATACGTCTCCCTGAGAACCCCTGCGCGAACCCCTGTGGCGAACACTTGCGCAACCCCCTGCAGCAAGCAGGGGGGGAGCTTAACGCATCTCCTTCAGAACCTGTGTGATCCCCTTTTGGCAGGCAGGGATGGGGTAACCGAACCTCGCGCAAAACCCGCGTTGTATGCACCTATGGCAGGCAGGGGTGAGAGTCATTATCCCTTGGCATGATCCCTTGACATTTATGCGCGAGCTCCTGCCAGAGAGGAAGACAAACTCCCTCAAAACCCCTGCGCGGACCCCTGTGACATGCAGGGGGATACGCACGAACAACTCTTCGTCGGAGCCGCTGTGAGAACCCCTGTGGCAGGTAGTGCAGGGACACGCAAGTCGCCTTTCGACCCCGTGTGCTCCCCCTGGGGCAGGGAGGGGGGAAGCGCACGAAATGCCCCCCTTGCAATCCCTTCCGCGAGCCCGTGTGGCAGGCAGTGGGGAGCCCGTGCGAGTGGGAACGAAACATGACAGAAACAGAACATATCAGAGGTCCGCGCGGAAATTCTGTTGGATTCGCGCTGGACCCCCTTCCCTGGCGCGCGGAGCGCGCCAGGGGCGGCGCCGGAGGCGCCGCCGGGGGGCCCCAGCGCCGATGCGAGACCTTGGCATCGCTCGGACGTGTGCATTTTTCTTTCGTCGAGGACCACCGAGGAGCATCCTTGATCATTTGGTGAAACAACCACGCACGAAACCAACAAAAAAAACGTAGGGAATGGACGTCCGAGCGATGGCAGGAGACACCCGCGCGGACCGCCGAGTTTTTCTGTTCGTGTCGCGTTGTCGTGCCCCAGCGTGCGAGGCCCGCGGGTGCGGCCCTGCGGGCGGGGCAGAGGGGCCTGCCGAGAGCGCGCGCGGGGCCGTGGCCCCGGGAGCCCCGCGCCAGGGTGAGGTCGGGCCTGCCCGCCTACAAGGGGGTTTCGGGCGAAAGCATAAAACAGAGGCAAGCCATATATATTTGTTGTCCGACAGCAGTCGAAATATTGTCCCCAGACTATTGCTTTACGAGCTTTGAGTGCTCCTCCTGCAAAACATATATTTGTTTTGAGAAAACAGGCAAATAATTGTCTCCAGACTAGTGTTTTACGATCTTTGGGTGCTCCCCCTGCAGAGGGGCAGGCCCGACGTGGCGCCAATGGCCTGGGGCCCAGGGCCCTCGCCCTTGCGCCCTGCGTCCTCGAGGGCCCCGCCCCTCTCGGGCCCCTGCAGGAGGCCCTTGGCCTGAAGTCGGGCGTGTCCCCCTACATGGGGATTTTCGACGAAAAATGAAAAATGCCCAGAAAATGCGTCACAAAGGTAGAAAACTATTCAAAACTTAGTCCCCATATTCAATATTTAGATACCCCATACTTATCAAAACCTAGTCCCCATAAAAAAACATATTCAAAAAAAGGTATAGGTTACCTATACGACCACCCTTCGGGTGATAAGGAGGTTCGGGGGGGGGAGGAACCAACGTCTAACTCGATCGGTCTCACTATCGATCTCACTATCGATCTCACTATCGGTCTCGCTCGATCGATCTCCCTCGATCGATCTCACAATCGATCTCACACTCGATCTCACTCGATCTCACTCGATCTATCTCACACTCGATCTCACTCCATCAGCATCATCATCATCATCATCATCATCATCATCATCATCATCATCATCATCATCATCATCATCATCATCATCATCATCATCATCATCATCATCATCATCATCATCATCATCATCATCATCATCATCATCATCAGCATCATCATCATCAGCATCACCATCATCAGCATCAACATCAGCATCAACATCATCAGCAGCATCATCATCAGCATCACCATCATCATCATCATCATCATCATCATCATCATCATCATCATCATCATCATCATCATCATCATCATCATCATCATCATCATCATCATCATCATCATCATCATCATCATCATCATCGCGGGACACCGCGGGACACCGCGGGGCACCGCGGGACACCGCGGGACACCGCGGGACACCGGCGGGACACCGCGGGCCACCGGCCGCCCGGAAGGGAGACATTTAATCCAGCCGCGCCTCAGCCACAGAAGACACCAGCGGGACACTGGCGGGACACCGCGGGCCACCGGCCGCCCGGAAGGGAGACATTTGGTCCGGCCGCGCCTCAGCCACAGGAGACTTTCTTTTCGCCCGCCCACGCAGCTTCGCCTCGCCCGCACGCACGACACGCACGAACACGAAACCGAAATCGATTTCCCGGTAGGGGGGCTCTCCGTTCCACTTCGATCTCACCCCCTCACCTCCGATTCTTGAGTATTTTTTGCGTTTTATTATTTTTCGTCGAAAATCCCCCTGTGTGGGGGACAGGCCCGACTTGAGCCCAGAGGGCGGCCCCGTGCGGCCCGAGAGGCGCCCTTTGTCTGCTGTCTGCCGGGCCCCCCGCCCTGCCAAAGCAGGCGCGCCAGCACTCCCACGGCGCCCTCCCGCCACGCCTGGCATCCCCACCCTCCTGGCCCTCTGTGTGTACTGTTTACGCACCCTCCACCTCGCAAAAGCACGCGCTGGGGCCCCCACCGCGCCCTCCCGCCACGCCTGGCATCCCCACCCTCCTGGCCCTTTTGTGTACTGTTTACGGACCCTCCACCCGCGCAAAAACACGCGCCGGGGCCCCCACTGCTCCCCCCACCACGCCTGGCATCCCCACACTCCTGGACCTTCATGGTGTGCGGTTTTACGAACCCTGCACCCTACAAAGACAGGCGCCCGGACCCCCACCGCGCGTAAGTCGTAAAGTCGGGCCTGTCCCTCCACAGGAGGAGTATGCAAAAAGATAAAAAATAGTCAGGGGACAACTTGTTTAAGCATTTTTTGATGATGTTTGTATTATTTTTTGAGTATTTTGCATTTTTCATCCAAAATCCCCCTGCAGGGGGACATGTCCGACCTAACCCCAGTCATCACCCCCACCCATTAGAAGCGACGCCCAAGTGGGGAGCCCGGCAGGTCAGTTCACGTGACCCTGACCCTGAAGAAAGAAGGCGTGCTTTGGAGGTGCTCGACCCCTCCTCTTTCGGGCCTCTAGAGGGGCCCGTTCTCTTCTTGAGGCCCCTCGAGGGGCCCTGAGAGAGACACAGAAGGAGGCCCCGTGGGGCCCGATAAGTGCACCTTTCTCCCCCTCAATTATCGCCCTTCCCACTAATCTGGGCTTCGTAGATGGGGTCGAAGCAGATGGGGTCGGAGGATCGCGCCGCATCGCCGATACATCGGCGATGCATCAGCGGGGCCCAATTTTCTCCACGTCGACGTCGCCGATGCACAGCCCACGTCGCTGTATCGCCGATGCATCGGCAATGCATCGCCGATGCATCCTCGATGCGGCAACATCCCCCGACCCCATCTGCTCGGACCACGTCTAGGAGGCCTCCAACTATATGGAACACTTACTTTTCAAAAGGGGCTCGCCGTTCCTTTGGTTTTCATGCGTTCCGCTACCTTTTTGGCGGCAAGTCCCCCCGGTGTTCCTTCGGACTTCCTAGGCTTACTTGAAACAAAGGGGCTTCGTTCCTTATTTATCGTTCCTTAGGTCGGGCCGAGAACTGCAAGCGACGCCCAACTGGAGCGCCGGGTAGATGGGTTCTCTTGACCCTGCCTTGAAGGGAGAAGGCGTGCTCTGGAGGTGCTCGGCCCAGGACCCCATGAAATGAGGGCCCGTCCGCGCTATGGCGACGCGCTACCCTCCCTCCCCCCCCCTCGCTGGCTTGAAGGAAGAAAGCGTGCTCTGGCTTGAAGGAAGAAAGCGTGGCCCTGGCTTGAAGGGAGAAAGCGTGGCTAGATGGGTTCTCTTGACCCTGCCTTGAAGGGAGAAGGCGTGCTCTGGAAGTGCTCGGCCCAGGACCCCGTGAAATGAGGGCCCGTCCGCGCTATGGCGACGCGCTGCCCTCCCCCCCCCCCCCCCCCCCCCCCCCCCTCGCTGGCCTCGCTCCTGGCCCGGCGCCTCTCCCCCTCTTCGGGCGGGGACAGGACTGCGGGCAAGAGAGAGAGAGATGCGTGTATATATATATATATATATATTTATATGTTATATATATACACATTTCGAGATATATGTGCGCGCGAAGTAATGGGGGGCGATGAATGGGGGAGGGGAGAGGTGCCAGTTTCGGGCCCTCGAGGCCCCCCGTTTGGATCGAGGTCGGTCTGGGGAGGATATCTCTAATTACCCTGAGGTCCCGGTGACTGCATTTTTCCGAGCTGGGCGTTGTCGCCTCTTTCCGAGTCCCGTGACCCTCACATGCCGATCCAGCTCGTATAATGACGCAGAAAGACAGGGTCTAGGGCTCCGGTCGTGATTTCTCACGATGGTTCAATCTATTAGAGACGTCGGATCTCAGGTTGGAAGGGGCGCCACAAGGCCGAGGCGCACTGGATATGGACGAACATCGAGCCAACCGGGGCCAGATGTTTTATTGATATCAGTATGCCTAGGGTGTCTGGAGGAGGGAGCCCGCAACTCCAAGCTGCAGCAGATATGGGCGCAAGTCTTGCCCGCGAGGACAGAGATACGGCAGGTTCGCGTCGCGATACCGTTGGCGTTTGTCGCTGACACCCCGTAGATCGTTCAACCTTGAACGTTCAAGGCTTTCCGATGGGGCAGATCGTTGTCGGCCGATCATGGCCTCTGGCGGCGTTCAACATTGAACGCACGCACTGAGTTCACCACCGCGGCAACGCGGCGCGAACCTACTGTCAGATTTCTCTGGAACGCTCTCAGAGCTTTCCAGAATGCTCTGAGAAGGTCGCGGCGCCCGATGCATCCTCCAGAGCCGCCGGATCTCAGAGATCCCCCATTCAGTCTGATTTTTTCCGGTCTTCACCAGGGACGTGTGTTGGCCCAGGCGTGTGTCTGCCCACCTCCGTGTGTCTGCCCGCCTGCGGCGTCCGGAAGGGCCTCGGCAGAGGGGCACACGGTGGCGCTGGCGCGCGCTCTGAGGGTCCTCGACCGGGCCAGGGCGAGCACAGATCTGTCCCAGAGCGTTCCGGAGGGAGAAACAGACACAGACACAATGAATCGTCGATGCCCCAGGAAATATGGGAAAATATGGGAGGTGGGGGGGAGACAAAACCCCAGAAAATATGGGAGAATATGGGGAATCCTTTTACTTGTGTGTATTTCTTTGTGTGTCCCAGGGCCCCTTCAAGCGTTCCGGAACGCTCTCTCAGAGCGCTCCCGAGTGCTCTGAGAAGGCCGCGGCGCCCGAGACATCCTCCAGAGCCGCCGGATCGTAGAGATTCCCGGTATCTCTTCGCCCAGAGTTGGCCTCGTCTTGGCTTTGTCTTGGTCTTGTTTGTGTTTCCTGCCCTGGCTGGGCGGTCAACATGCCGCTCCCCGCTTGTCTCCCCTTCTCCTTTTGCTCCCTCTGCCCTCTCTCCGCGGCTGCCGCCTTCGCGCTGGCCAGGCTGAATTCGTTATGCCTAGCTTCCCGGCCCCCCGAATTCGGCGGCGAGCAAGGGGGGGAAGTGAGAAGGAGAAGGCCTTCTCAGAGGGCTCCCCTCCCCTCTCTCCTCTCCTCCCTTTGCTCCGTCTGTTCCTCCCCCGCAATCGCCGTCTTCGCACTGGCCAGGCTGAATTCTTTTTGCGTGGGCTCCCAGGGCTCATGTCGATTCCCCCGATTCGATTCGATTCCGTTTCGACCTTTCCGGTTTCCGATTCGATTTGATTTCGGAACCCGATTTGGTTCACGATTTTCTCCATGGAGGCCAACGAATGTCAGGTCATGATTAACATAGGATGCCCCCCCCCGGGCTGATGAATGGACCCCACGGGGCGAGACATTTTTTTAACACGCGCGCCAAGGCTCGGAGAGCTCGGCGAACCACCGCGCCGCGGAAATGGCAAACGGCACGAGCGAGGAGGAGGAGGAGGAGGAGGAGGAGGAGGAGGGGGAGGAGAAGGAGGAGGAGGAGGAGGAGGAGGAAGAGGAGGAGGAGGAGGAGGAGGAGGAGGAGGAGGAGGAGGAGGAGGAGGCCACGACGACGACGGCCACGACGACGACGGCGGTGGCGGCGACGACGACCACGACAGAGGGGGGGAGGAGGACTGCCCGTCTCTCTCGGGTCGGGTGAAAGGCTGGGGAAGGAAAGGTGGGGGTGCGAGACCTGCTGCGCGCAGCTGGTTCCGGCCGCCTTGCCGAGGGGCCAGTCCTCGATGCATGGCCGCTTTCGGCGCCAGAAGGCGCTTTGAAAATCAGCAACGTGAGCTGCTTGGCAAATCCCTGGTTGACCACGCCCCCCTTTCGTCCAACCCGCCGTCTTGCTCTCGGGCCCGCGAGCCCCGTGACTGCGGCCAGGGCAAAAGAAGCGCGCCGATTCGACAGAAACGAGCACGGAAAGTGCGGGGGCGCCTTGGCTCACGGTATTTGCTTCTGCCGCCCTAGCCTCTTGCCCCCCCTCTTCCCCTAGTCTGTGGTCTTTTCGCCCTCTCGCTGGCGGCCAGGCGTCGGCGCTAAGCACCGACGCCGCCGCCGTCGTTTTTCAATCTAGCGGGCGCCAACCCGCGATTCGCCCGAGCAAGGGAACCATTGTTGTAAACACGCGCCCTTCTCGGATTTGTTCATCATAAGCTGGCATTCGCTTCCCGATCTCCTCCGGTTCGACATTTCCCGGCTCGGCGGCCGATCCCTGCCTATCCGACTCGCTTCGGTCGCCGGTCCGATTTATCGATTCGATTCTGGGCTCTCCCGGGCCCCTGGCCCCCGAATTCGGCGGCGAGCGAGGGGGGGAATCGAGAAGGAAAAACCCTTCCCGATGGGTCGGACCCCCCCCCGGGCCTTTCGAAAAATGGTTTGAAGGTTGTTTTTTTCCCCGAAGACAACCACTTCCGGCAGTGCATGCTCGGCGGACGCTCTGGGAAGACGCTGTCCTCGTCTTGGCTTCCTCTCGAGCCTCTCCTCGCCGCCTTCCCGCGCTGGCCATGGGCGCCCGCCTTGCCGCTTCTCACCAGCCTCGAACTGATCCCTGTCCTTAAGATTGACACGCTGCAAGGAGATGACAATCTTAGGGGTGCACCCTGAGAAACTGAGGAAATCCTCAAGATCGCCATCGTGACGAGGCGATGCCCAACATAGGGATAGGGATATGTTCCAGGCTGGTAAGCGCCCGAGGTGTGCGAGATCTCGATCGGGGACGCGGACGAGCGCGCGGTGCAAGATGCGCTGGAGCGGCCTCGGGCAGAGCGGAACAACAACGGGGAGGGCCTCGGAAGAAGGGCTCGGGAGGGAGGACGGCATCGGAGGAAGGAAAGATGGAAGGAGGGACGGAAGGAAGGAACGAAGGAACGAAGGAACGGAGGAAAAAAGGAAGGAAGGAAGGAAGGAAGGAAGGGAGGGAGGGAGGGAGGGAGGGAGGGAGGAGGAGGAGGACGGGGACCAGGAGGGGGAGGGGAGGAGGCGGGGGAGGAAGAGGAGGACAGGGAGGGAGGATGGAGGAGGGAAGAGGAGGACGAGGACGAGCAGGAGGAGGACGAGGAGGAGGAGGAGGACGAGGAGGAGGCCGAGAAAGAGGACGAGGAAGACGAGGAGGAGGAGGAGGAGCAGGAGCAGGAGCAGGAGCAGGAACAGGAGAAGGAGGGAGGAGGCGGAGGAGGTGGAGGAGAAGGAGGAGGAGGAGGAAGATGAGGAGGAGAAGGAGGAGGAGAATGAGGAGGAGGAGGAGGGATGAGGGGGAGGTGAGCATGCCACAAAGCGCGCGCGCATCCCGCAGCCTCATCAGAATTGGCTAAACGGTGGGATGCTCAGGTGCGCGGCCGCGCCGCCAGGGTCCCAGCCCCCCCCCTCCCAGCACCCGCCTCCTCCGCTATGCAATCGAGACGCTGACACAAGGACCGCCTTGGCCCAAAAGGAACTCGAAATTTCGGGCCATTCCTCGGGTCTAGCGGGGAGCCTAACTTATTCGTGGCCGAGGCGCGCCGCGGTCAGGAAAGTACCTTCGCTCCTGATTTGGCGTTGCTTATGGCAACGCGTCGGCTGTACCTCCCCCTCCGCGACCCCCTTCAGAGTGGCTGCCGCGCGTCGCATCGGCGGGGGGCTCTGACCGCGATAGGCGTTAGGAACCACTGTGTTTGTTGTGCGTGTCCCGCTCTGGGGCGTTAGGGTTCACATTGTTTTCACGCGCGTCCGCACTCCCAGAATCACGTGGGCACCCTGGGGCGCTTGAGCTCATCAAGTTTTGCAAAACAAGCATCTCGCTAGAGAGACCCTCGAAACTTCTTTGTGCATGACGCGCCATCCTCGAGCGGGCACGGAAAATGTCAACAGTTATTCGAAGAACAGCAGGGGTGTGCGGACCCCGTTATTTATCGAGGGTCAGAGATGGGAGGCACGTTGTCTGCACTCGGGCACGCGCGAAACCAATGCGTCAAAACAAAAAGAAGGCGCCGTGGAACCCGCAGGACATTCCAAACAAAAGTTGACGACAGTTGATTGTGTGCGTGCCCGCACGAGATGGCGCGCCCTTCGGGCAGGATTGTCGAGGATGTCTCGAGCGAAACTCCTGTCATGAAACAGTGCCTCATGTCGCCCAGGCGGACGCCGAACATGGGGATGTGTTGAGGACGCCTCGGGCGGAACGCCTGCTATTACAGTGGTTCCCTTCGCCCGTGAGCTCAAACCATGTGTTCTTACATGAGTTAAGGTCGCCCTTGAGCCCAGACAATGCTTTTACATGGGTTCCGTCCGCCCGTGGGCCGAAGCCATGTGTTGGTGCATAGGCTTCTTTCGCCCGCTGGCTCAAGCCATTTGTTGTTTCTTTACCATGGGTTCCTTTGACCAGTGATCTCCGGCCATGTGTATGTATATGAGGTCCTTGCTCTCTTCAGCCAACACCATCTGTTTTTTTTCACATGGGTTCCTTTCGCCCGCCAGCGCAAACCATATGCTTTTACATGGCTTCCTTTCGCCTGTGAGCTCGAACCACGTGTTTTTACATCGGTTTAGATTCCTTTCGCCCGTGGGCCAACACCACGTGTTTGTATGTTGGTTCCTTTCGCCCGCTAGCTCAAGCTGTGCGTTTTTGCATTGGTTTCTTTCGCCCGTGAGCGCAAACCATGTGTTTGCATGGGCGATTCAAGAGGCTTAGGCATCGTGGGCTTCTTGGGCACTATCTGGGGTCTCTTGTGGGCGCCTTGCGCGCCGTTCTGTGGCTTGGCTGAGCCTCTTGGAGGTAGGTTTGAAGTGTCTTGGAGGGGCTGTTCTTGGGCCTCTTTTGGGCCGCTTGGAGGCTTCGGAGGGGGCCTCTTGAGGCGGGAAACGATTGGATATTCGGTTCGTATTGTCCCTCTTGGCCTCTCTTGGGGCGATCCTTGGCCATCTTTGGCCCCTCTTCGGGCAGTCTTGGAACCCTCTTTGTCCGTCCTGGGGCCCACGCAGGGGCTATTGGGCAGTTTTGGGGCGGTCTACGGGGCGTTTTCAGCCGTCTTGGAGCGTCGGAACCTCGAGAAGACGATAACCCCAGAAGCAATGAAATACCGACGGATAACAAATACTTGTTGCCTCTCGGGGCTCTCTTTTGAGCGCCCTTTGGCATCTCTTGGGGCGTCTCGAAGGCGTCTTGGGGCGTCTTGGAGCCATCGCAGGCGTCTTGGGCCAATCGTTCGGCGATTCGGGGCCGTCTTAGGCACGTCTCTGAGGCCACGCAAGGCAGAGCTGGAAGCCCTGGAGAGTCTTAAGGTTTTGGACCCTCAAGGAAGATTTTGGACCCCGGCGCAGGGGGAACGGGGAGGTGGGACAGCCAGGCATCGCACACGCCGCTGCTCCCCTGGCAGGGCGGGGGCCGGCGGATGCCCCTCGCCCCGCGGCCGGCACAGAGTGTGCAGCCGTGCTGCGCGGCACCCGGTGCCCTTTGGCTGCAGGGATTCGCGGTCGTTTCGGGAGCCTGGCTGCAAGCCAGAGCGATGGGGGCCGAACGGTCATGCATTGTCCCTGGGTCAGAGCCCCGAATCATCAGGGGTAACTCGGGTCAGGGATAACTCGGGTTCGTTTTTCGGGAATCCAAGCCCGAGTTACCCCGGACCCGAGTTACCCCGGATAACTCGGGCGTCCAGAGCCCCGAATCATCAGGGGTAACTCGGGTCAGGGCTAACTCGGGTTCCTTTTTCGGGAATCCAAACCCGACTTACCCCGGACCCGAGTTACCCCGGATAACTCGGGCGCCCAACCTGGGTGCGTGGCTGAATGAGGAATTCGTGGTGGAAACTCTGCTTGTTGCGTCGTTGTTCTTGTTGCGTTGTTGTCGTCGTCGTCGTTGTTGTTGTTGGTTGTAGTCGTCGTCCCACCCGCGACCCATCCGCGATCCATCCTCGACCCACCCGCGACCCACCCCACGATCCACCCCGCGACCCACCCTCAAGGGAGGAAAAACCACCCAGACCCGACAATTGACTTTTACTAAAACGACCCTGGGCGTTGACTAAACAGCCCTGTCCGATTCATTCCTTGTGTGAGTCAACGGCTTCGCTTGTCGGGTTGATTATTATGGGGTTAATGTTTGTCCCTTACACCCGCGACCCACCCGCGACCTACCCACATAAGTGTAACGAAAAAATCGGCGCCTGAGGCGGGCTCGTTGCTTATAATCAGTGAAACTTTGGCGCCTGCGGCGGGCTTCTCCAGAGTCTCGCAAACTGCCGACGTCCCCACCGCCATGAACGCATCCGTAGATGATTCCGGTCAGCGGTCGGGCCACGCCAGAACGGAAACGGAAAACGGAATCCCGGAGCGGAAAACGGAATTTCGTTTTCTGGTTTCAAATTTCCGGTTTCCGGTCCGCAGAACGGAAAACGAAAAACGCGAAACGAGAACGGAATTTCGTTTTCCGGTTTCAGGTTTCCAATGTCCGTTTTCCCGCTGCGGACCGGCAAGCGGAATCCCGGAGCGAACAACGGAATTTCGTTTTCCGGTTTCCAGTTTCCAGTTTCCAGTTCGTTGAACGGAAAACGGACAGCGGAAAACAGAATTCCGTTTTCCGGTTTCCGGTTTCCGGTCCGCTGGACGGAAAACGGAAAACGGAAAACAGATTTCCGTTTTCCGCTTTCCGGTGTCCGGTCCGCTGAACGGAAAACGGAAAACGGAAAACACATGTCCGTTTTCCGGTTTCCGGTTTTCAGGTTTCCAGCCCGTTGAACGGAAAACGGAAAACAGATTTCCGGTTTCCGATTTCCAGTTTTTGGCTTGCGAAGCGGAAACATAGAATCCCAGAATGGAAAGCCGAATTTCGTTTTCCGGATTCCAGTGTCCGGCTGCGGCTGCGGAAGGGAAAAGGGATCTCAGAGCGGAAAACGGAATTCCGTTTTTCGGTTCCCGGAATTTCAGTTGAAGAACGGAAAGCGGAAAACGAAAAGCGGAAAAAGGAATTCGTTTTTGGGGGTTGTTGGTTTCCCAGAGCGGAAGGCGAAGTTTCGGTTTCCGGTTGTTGGTTTGCGGTTGCGGAACGGAAAGCGGAAAACGGAAAACGGAACAAGGAATTTCTTATTTCCGGTTTTTTGTTTTGGGTCTGCGAAGCGGAAGCGGAAAACATAATCCCACAGCGGAAAACCGAATTCCATTTTTTGGTTTCCGATTTCGGATCCGCGGATGGGAAAAAGGGATCCCAGACCAGAGCGGCAAGCAGAATTCTTGGTCTCGGTTCGGAAAACGGAAAACGGAATTCTTGAATTATTGTTTGTTGTTCTTCCACGTTTCTTTCGTTTTCATCCTGCTGTTTCTCCTCCTCTTCCTTCATCGCCTTCTTCTCTTCCTCCCTTTCCTCCTCTTCCACTCCTTCCACCCATCCCTCCCCATTTTGCCCCCCCTGCTTGCGAGCGATCCTCCTTGACCTCCTTGTCCTCCTGTCTGCTCGTTAACAATTGTCATCACGACTCGTCATCACCAGTATCATTATCATCATCGTCGTGCTCGCGGCACCACTACCCGTAAGGCCTTCACAAGATATGTAAGCAAAGATCGTGCTCGGTTGCTCTGGGGGGGGGCTCCTGTGCTATTCTCTGCGGGGTTCTTGGCGTCTCCTTCCGAATCATTTTTCGGTTGCCACGTCCAGCCTCACTACACTCGAGGCGATGCTTAAGAAAACCCAAGTTTTCGGCCAGAGTCTCGATTATTCTTAATGTTTCAATGTAAATCCTAACATTTGAATAGACATTCTGGGTTTGACTTCAAATTCTGAGGCTATGAATTTCTTAACCCATGATTTCTTAAGCATTTCGCAGGGTGTAGGCTCGTGCTCTTCGGGTGTTCCTCGGCCCCTCCCTTGGGGGCTCCTCTTGGTGCCGTCCGACGTCGCTGTGGGCTCGTGGGCGGTGCATCCGCAGGGCCCTGCCCGTGCCTCCCCGTGGGCCGCACGCTGGCCCTCTCGCTGGCCCTACAGTCGGGGCGCTGAAGAATCGGGGGTGGACAGAACCCCCAACAGTGACACGTCGATTAGCGAACTGTCCGTTTTCGGTTCTCGAGAGGGCGCCGCGGCCGTTATTTTCCAGGCTTGCGCCCGCCAGGTTTGGGCCTCAGGTCGTTTTCACTAAACCACGTTTTACTAAAGGGGGGTCTGTCCATCCCCGAGACAGTCGGGGCGCTGAGGCAGGAACCCTTTTCGTTGGGGAGGGGCTCGGTGTTCCTCAGTTGCTTTGCAGTTCGCCTCTGGTTTTGCTTAGGGCTTCGGAGGGGAATCGAAGTTTAACTTGTAGGAAAGAGGGGCCTCGTTCCTTATTTGGGGTTCCTTGGGTCAACGCCACGCCTCGACTGTGCTCGCGCTGACCTCCTGGAGTGCTAAAGCGTAGCCCTCCAGGCCTGCAGAGCTGCCCGGACTGCCTGAAGCTTCGACCGGGTTCTGGCCGCCGAGGTCTTGGCGCGACCTTTTGTCTCTCTCGCCCTGCTTGTATACCTGCCTGAACTGCTCGAAACCTCGCCTGGGATTATGGCTGCCGAGGTTCGGTGTTTTTCTTGTCTCGGAGGGGGTCACCATTCTCCTCCTCCTTATCCTCCTCCTCCTCCTTCTCCCGCTTTCTCATCCTCCCGCTCGCTCCTCCTCCTCCTCCTCCTCCACAATTAACAATACGAGTGTTACTCTCATCTCTCCCCTGACTCTGTCCGGAGAGTGTCCCGTCATCTT
>CAUYUJ010014308.1:37500-40000 GCA_963575745.1 Prorocentrum cordatum
CTACTACTACTACTACTTACTACTACTACTACTACTACTACTACTACTACTACTACTACTACTACTACTACTACTACTACTACTACTACTACTACTACTACTACTACTACTACTACTACTACTACTACTACTACTACTACTACTACTACTACTACTACCACTACGCGCCAGCACCCAGTTGCGCCAGCATTGTTTCTTATGTTGTGGGAGGGCGGAACGTGTCCGTTGTTCCTTTCAACATGGCCAGTCTTGTCGTCGACGATGCGAAATGCGTGGCGGGAATGGGACGCGGCGCGCATCCCGCGCGGACGTCAATGCGGTGTCCTGGGGTATCCTCCACTCGCACTGAAATGCCCGCGCAGCCCCCAGTTGTGCCATCACTGTTTCTTATGTTGTGGGAGGGCGGGTGGGAATGGGCATGCCATGCTTGACTCGCTCGAGCTGGCTAGCTTGACCCCCGCCCCCACCCCCACCCCCATCCCACCCCCACTCCCGCCCCCATCCTTGTTCTTTATTATTATATACCCCCACCTACTGCGTATTCCGGCCGATAGCAACCTTATCTTGTCGCCGACGATGCGAAATACGTGGCACGAATGGGACGCGGCGCGCATCGCCCGCGGCTGTCAATCTGGGCCCGCCCACCCTGACTGTAAAACATCAATACAAAGTCCCCGCTTTTTCCTCTCAGCATGGCCTGCCTTGTCGCCGACGGTGAGAAATATGTGGCAGCAGTGGGACGCGGCGCACATATGGGACGCGGCGCACATCGCACGCGGCCATCAACCCGGGCCCGCCCATCCTGATTGGGAAAAATCCATACGAAGTCTCTGTTTTTTCCTCTCATCATGGCTTGCTTTGTCGCCGACGGTGCGAAATATGTGGCAGGATTGGGACGCGGCGCGCATCGCGCGCGGACGTCCATGCGGGCCGCGGGCCCTCCCATCCTGATTGTAAAAAAAACAATACAGAGTTGCCGTTTTTCCTTTTCATCATGGCCTGTCTTGTCGTCGACGATGCGAAATGCGCGGCAGGAATGGGGCGCGGCGCACATCGCGCGCGGGCTTCTGGGGCAACCCCAAGGCGGGAGGGGCCACCTTACTTGTCAGAAACATTACCTTGCCGATTTCCCCTGCCCACATAGCTGCTCTTGTCGTCCACCCCGCAAACATGTATGGCAAGAATTCGGCGCGGCACGCCTCCCTCCCCCCCCGCTCGAAGTGAATAAAGTGACCTTCCCTCTTGGGCGCCGAGCGAAATTTTCTCAAAGTTGCGTTCCCGCTTTGGCTCGGCGCACGTTTTTAGCTCGCCAATTCATTGGGCGCCTGGGCGTTCCAGGAGGCCTTGGGGTGACGAGTGCCTGTGAGGTTTTTACTTGTTCAGGCTCGTGGAGGGCCTCCTGAGGCTTCCCGCGGTTTCTTGGCGGCGTCTTCGGCCGTCTGGAGGCCACCTTGGGCGTTTTGGAACGATCTTTCGGCGATTCAGGGCCCCTCGGATTCGTCTCGGGGGCGTCTCGGCTCTCTCGGGGCGTTCCTGGGGCGCTCTGGGACCTGGAAGTCACCGCCGAAGAAGAAAACCATCGCTGGGACCGACGTGCCCGGGACCTGCTCGGGCTTCTTTTCGTCCGGGGGCCCCCGGGGGCCGCCCCGCGCGCGCAAACTAGAAGATTGTTAACTAGTCACCGGACATCTTAGCACGCCTCTGGCCCGTTGGGCTGGCCCGGGACCTGCTCGGGGTATTTTTCGCCCGGGGGCCCCCAGGGGGCGGCCCGCGCGCGCGAATTAGAATATTGTTAACTAGTTACCGGGGATCTTTGCACGCCGCTGGCCCGTTGGGCCGGCGAATTTGTCCCAAGCCTTTCTGAGATCTCGACCCCCTTCTCGGGAGCAGTTTTGCGCCCTGGATATTTTCTCATTGGTCCGGGGGGCCAAAAACCGTTCCCTGGAGGGCGAAATCGAGGGAAAAACGTGCGAAGTCGACGGACAAAACGCCAGCACGGAGAAAATCTTATCGTCGGGGACGTGGGCCCAAGAGCCGCGAGAGCTTCCGAGGGGCCTCGAAGCCCGAACCAGGAGGGCCCGTCGCGGCGGCACGGCGCCGGCGCCGCCCACAGGTCATGGTCGGCGGCGCGCCGAGGGGAAGTGTTTCAGTGAGGTGCTCGAACTTTGCGCCTCGAGCATCGGTGTTCGAGTCTTTCTGGCCCACGGGGTCCTCTTCTAAGTCACAGCTGGACGCGACTCGAAGAAAGTGGTGCGTTTGGACCGGGGAGGAGTCCGAAGGCTTCCTTCGGAACGGATTTGGGGGGTTTAAGGGTACGGCGAGGGGGAAGACAGCAGCCTGTCCGTTGTGCCATCACTGTTTCTTGTGTTGTGGGAGGGCGGGTGGGAATGGGCATACCATGTGTGACTCGCTCGAGCTGGCTAGCTTGACCTTCACCCCCACCCTCAGCCCCACCCCCGCCCCCATCCCACCCCCACTCCCGCCCCCACCCCCGCCCCCA
>CAUYUJ010014308.1:45000-77500 GCA_963575745.1 Prorocentrum cordatum
ACGTTTACAGGCTCGAGCTTCTAACAGACTATGAAGACTGGCGCTCCGTCTGGGGCGAGGACATCCATGCGCTCTTCCATGACGACTACATATCGCATCAGTTTCTGGCGGCTGATGTTTCTGCTCTGCGCAAGATCTGGCAGAGCGGTAAGACTGAGCTGGACATTATCGATTTCGGACCCTGCCTCTCCGCCTCGCAGGATGGAATTGAGGAATTCCTGGGTCCCTCTGGCTGCGTACACGTATGCAGATGCACTACAGATGATGGAGACGTGTGTGGCGCCCGTTTCTTCACACATGCAGCCCTCGTCGCGCACCAGACCCACACCCAGGGCGGCTCTCATGGCAACTTCTCCTACTATGCCAGATGTGTCGTCACGAACCAGTGTCCAGCGTGTCGCACTTCCTTTGCTTTCCAGAAGACCGCGAAGGCTCACCTCTGTCGGGCGTTTCGTCGGGGAGTTTGTGATGTTCTCAGCGCGCATGCACTACATCCAGTGGTCGTCCCCAGGCTTGTTTGTCCTGTGTGCGCCACGTCTTCGTATTTCGATTTGGCTCAGCTCCAGGATCACATTTGCGAGCGGCACTTGCCTTTCATACCTGAGAGACGGGCTGGCGATGGCGACCCCCGAGCCCAAGTGGATGCTGGAGAAGCGGCCGCCAGGGGCAGAGGCCGAGGGCGCTCCCGTGCTGGCCAAGGCCAAGGGCGGCGGCCCCCCGCAGAAGGACAAGGGCGGCAAGAGCTCCGCTCCCACCCCAGGCTCCGCCTCCGACGCGGCCGCAGCCAGCGGGCCCAACAGCAAGCAGCAGCGCAATCGGCACCTCGGGCAGATCAAGGACATGGGGTTCACCAAGAAGCAGGCCAACTTCATCAACGTGATGGTGAAGCAGACGCTCATGACGACCCAGTTGGTGCGCGAGCTGTGGGCCGCAGGAGTGGACACGTACTTCCTGACCGCCGACCTGCCGGAGATCGAGGCCGCGCAGGAGGCAGGGGCGACATATTCACACGAAGTCCGAGCCCGAGGCAAAGGCCACCAGCTCGGTCCTCCTCACCTTCATATATTCAATGGGTTCGTGACCAAGTTGCTAGAGCGTGGGCCCGCGCTGGGGCAGAGGACACACGCGATGCTCAAAGATTGGCACGGCAGAGTGTGGTGCGAGCTGCAGCCTCACGACCTCTACGACATGGTACGGCTGTTCCGAGTCACGAAGTGCTACGACCAGAACAAGAGGAAGCTCCACCTGATGATGAGGGATGTGGCACAGCCGAGCGTACCGCCCGAATCAGACGAGCAGCAGCTGCCTTCGCCCTTGACAGTCCGCGGCCTGCTCCAGAAGGCACTCGAGGAGATCGGCGGACGCAGGGCGCTGGGCGCGGCGCCACCAGGCGCAATGGAGGAGATACTACAGAACGCAGTAGACGCAAAAGATAGCAGGTGAGCATGCGTAGGGTGCATGCATTCATATATGCAGCGCGGGGCAGGCTCTTCTTCAATTTCGGCCTCCTCCCCAATGCGCTGCACTACGTATCGGACGGTGACCGCGTGAAGTGATCATCTAATGACGGATCGTTGTCGCCTCCCACCTGTTTCACGCTACCGCGAGGTCCGCCCCCCCCTGTTGGCCCTCTCTTTCTGGCTAACGCCTTAGTTGTCCTTGCTCCCTGGGGTCTGTTCGTGCCCTACGCGTCGGTGCGCGTGACCCTGGGGCCCAGTCTACAGGCCCGTCGGGGCCCGCTGGGCCCCTTCTGAACCTCATGACTTTTTTAGTCGTCCGACGGGTGCACTCTCGTACATATTACACGCCTGTGTGTTTCACTTGCAATCCCACGAGTTTTACACGCATTACATACACGAGCTTGCCGCACGCTGTTCAGTCCGCCTCGGCACAGCAGGGACAGGGAGAGATGCGGGCCCAGAGTCGTCTTTCATTCATTCACTCCTCCTCCTCCTCCTCGTCCCCCCTCCTCCTCCTGCTCTTCCTCCTCCTGCTCCTCCTCCTCCTCCTCCTGCTCCTCCTCCTCCTGCTCCTCGTCCTCCTTCTCCTCCTCCTCCTCCTCCTCCTCCTCCTTCTCCTCCTCCTCCTCCTCCTCCTCCTCCTCCTCCCTCCTAATCCCCCCCCCCTCGTTCGACCCCCGCCGCGAGGAGCGGCGGCCCGGGGCGCCGGGGGTCGGCGCGCGGCCCGTCTGGGAGGGCCCCGTCTCCACAAGAGAGGGCTGGCCCGAGGACCGGCCCGCGGCCCCCCCCCTTGAAGGAAGGATTGCAAAAAAACCGAAGGATTGCACCAAAAAAAAACCCGAACGATTGCAAAAAAAAACCTGGTTTTTTTTGCAATCCTTTGCCCCCAAGGTTTTTGTTGCAATCCTTTGGTTTTTTTGCAATCCTTCGGTTTTTGTTGCAATCCTTTTTTGGCAATCCTTGCCGACCAGCGAGGGGGTCAGCTGGAGCGCCCGATCTTGCAGGATCCTGCAGGGCTGGAAGGGGGGGATAGGCACAGGGGGGGATGCATCGACCCCAATCGCCCGCTGATCGCCGACAGGGCCCGATGGCCCCAGCATGCCCAGGAAGGCGCGGGCTCACTATCGGAGACCTATCGCCGATCTATCGGCGACGTATCGCCGATTCCAGGTCGAAGCATCTCCCCCCTATGCCAGTCCCTCCCAATCGTTGCCCCTCACCCCCCACCTCCCGTCCGACACGGGAGCAGCGGCCGGGGCAAACGCGGCGGAGGCCAGTTCTGGCGGGGGTCCGCGCCCGAGGCGGCTGGCGCGTGCGGCGTCTTTCGCGGGCGACTCTGGGAGATCGTCGTCGCCACGGCTGGATGCAGCTTGGACAGCTGGCCAGGATGGAGCCTGGGAGGGGTCCGGGACCCGATCTTGAGCTGATGCTCCGACGAAGGCGTTTCTACACCACTGTTCTGCCAGGCCAGGGCCATCATAGGGCCAGGATGGCCCTGGCCTGGCACAGGGCTTCGCTTCGCGTATCATGTCCCTCGCTTCGCGGGGTGCACGCCTGGAGCGCGTCAGGTCTGGGTGTTGGCTGGTTTGCCCCGCTCGAGTGCCGCGCTGGTCTGCCGCGAGGTTCTTCCCTGGGGGCCTTTGGAGGGCTTCAGGGCCTCTTCGGGTGGTCCTACGAGCCTGGGACACACTCCTATCCTCACGGTTGGCATCGCCTCATCTCGATGCCCATCTCAAGGTTTCTCTCGGCTTTCGAGGGCGCATCCCTACGATGGACGTCGTCTTTTGGCCTTTCCATCTTCTGGATAAGCTCGAGGCTGCTTGAGACCCTCAGGGGCCTCGTGGTCGTGGGGGCCTCTCGGATGCCTCTCGGTGGGGGTTCCTTGGGGGGCCGGGCCTCTCGGTGGCGCCGCTCGGACGCCCCGGTGCCGTTTGGGGGACGGGCGCCCAGGGCCAGTTTCATCCCCCTCCCCTCCAGCAGTGGCGAGGCGTCCTGGACTGTCCGTGGGCCCACCAGGGGATGTTCTAAGAAGCTGCTGTGCACGAGATGTCCTCTGGCTCTGACCGTGTTCTTGTTCAGAGCATCGGCTTTCTGTCCTAAGAACAGCGTCGCGTCTGGTACTTAGAACACTCGTTTGTCCTGAGAGCACCTCGTGGTAGGCCTATATGAATGCCGAGACGGCCAGTCCCTGCTCGATCCCTTGGGCTCGGGGCTCAAGAGACGGGGGTCCGTGCAACGGGGGGCCAGTCAGAGCGCCGGACCTTGCAGGATCCTGCAGAGCCAGAAGCGCACTCATCCGGGCAGCCGTGCAGGATCCTGCAGGATCCTGCAGGATCTTGCGAAGCCCTACAATGGATCAACGGCACCGTAACGGATACTTACTAACGGGTACTTTGAATTTTTGCCGAAAGTTGCCACTTTAGGGCCTTTTTCTTGCATTGCAGCTTTGCCCACATCGGGAAGGGTTGGGTTCGCTGGGTCACTGGCCAAAGCACCCGTTAGTGGAGTCCCCGTTTGAGGGGCGCTGAATGGAGGCCCAGGCCGAGAAACACTCTGCCTGCCTCCAGGCTGCCCTCGGCTTCTTTCGGTTGCGATGGTCTCGCCATGGGGAAGCGCGACGTCCCCACACCTTAAAGATCAACGGGCGTCCTGGCGTCTCGGGGCTGGGCTTCTTGCGGAAGGCTTCCTATGGCCGGGGCCCTACTGAACCGACCAGTGCGTTCCAGATGGGCCTTCGCTAGCCTGGAAGGGCGGCGGCGACGAGGACGACGACGAGGACCACGACGACGGCGACGGCAGCGACGACGACGACGACGACGACGGCGACGGCGACGGCGACGGCGACGACGACGTGACGACGACGACGACGACGTGACGACGACGACGACGACGACGACGGCGACGGCGACGACGACGACGACGGCGACGACGACGACGACGACGGCGACGACGACGACGACGACGACGACGACCACCACCACCGTTCCCGAAGGGCGGCGGCGGCGGCGGCCGCGCAACAAAAAAAAACAACGGGGGCCGGCCGCGCGCGCGCGAGAGGCGCCGGTGGCCCTCGCCAACCTCACGCCCGAGAACGTGGTGTCGGAGGTGAGGACCGTGCGGGCGCCCCCGCCCCGCCGCCGCCGGCTTCTCTCTGCTGAACCAAAACCGCCCTAAGTGGCACCTCGAACATTTGCATCTGGCACCTCGAATTTGTCCGTTGGTTGCGACGCAGCGAAGCCTTGAGCCGATGAGGACGCAGCATTCTCGGACAGAACCCTGACGATATCTTGGGACCACAGGGGTCATCTTGGAGCCATGAGGATCGCCAGGGCCCCTCTCTTGGGCCGTCTTGGGGCCATCTTGGGCCGCGATGCCGCGCTGGGGTCATCCCGCCATCTTGGGCCATGCCTGCGGGGGGCCCGGTCTGGGGGTCTCTGGGCAGGTCTCAGAGACTCGCCGCAACGGCGGGGAACGTCAAGACGTCGGAGGCCGGGACCTGGTCACACCTGGGACCATAATGGTCCCAAGTGTGACCAATCTCGGAAGATGGCGGCCAGCAGGCATACGTTTCACGGGAACCGGCGGCCCAAGCCGGAATTGGGCCCCGGGAAGGCTCCTCAGGAGCGGCCCAAGCCGGAATTGGACCCTGGGAACCCCCCTCAGGCGGCGGCCCAAGCGAAATTGGACCCCGGGAGGCCACCGAGGCCCTGCCCAAGCCGGAATTGAGCTTCCGAGGCCCCGGGAATCCCGGGTTGCTCATTGTACACCGGCCGTGTCCAATGAGCAAGTCGCCTTCGTTGAGAGACGCCCGCCGGAATCTCCCGGGAGGGCGGCGTCGGGCCTTTTTTTGGACTCTGGACGCGACGACGACGAAGTCTTCCATTCATTCCCATCATCATCGACGTTGCCATCATCATGACTTACCATCACGTCTGTCAATAGCTGTTGTCCCATCAAAACGCATGTGTTGCAACAGCAGGCTTCCCGGAGAGGTAATCCAACGAGCCTGACCCCCCGGGGGGGGGGTTAGGCTCATTGGGCTCGGCCGGTGTCCAAGGGGGGCCCCTCGTGACTCTCGCATGCGCAACATAAGCCAATGAGCCTGACCCCCCCCCCCCCCCCCGGGGGGTCAGGCTCATTGGATTACCTCCCCGGGAAACCTGCTGCTGCAACACATGCGCTTTGATGGGACAGCTATGGACTGAGGTGATGGTGAAGACAGGTCACGATGATGACAGCGGGATGTCGACGGGACGTTCCCTGATGACTGGGCCTGGGGCGACGTGTGATGGTGAATGTCGGCATGACGAGATGGGCGTGCGCGCATGCACATATAGTGTGCATGTACTAGCGTCGGCCACTGAGTCATTAAGCAGTGGATGTGGTATGTACTACAATCGACGTGGTGCAATCAGTGCGGCGTGAGCCTGTAGTGTAAGCTCCGCGGTGCAATAGATGTGGCGCGATATATCTATGTGGCGCGATGTGATATTGAAGGCTATGCAAGTCATGATGATGTCAGCGGTAATGTTGACGGGAACGAATGGATATGAAGGCCACGCAAACGATGGTGATGGTTGTTGGATTATGCGGAGATGTCAGGCCACGTCAGCACAATAATGTCATGTTCGCGGTGGTGGTATGAGTAATCGCCGTATTGCGTGTGTATAGTGGTAGCAGTAGCATAGTAGTAGTGGTAGGTGTAGTCGTAATCATATTATTAGTCGCTTCTTCGGGCCAAGAACGGCCCAAGAGGCCCGAAAGCTCGTTCCGAGACGGCCCAAGAGGCCCCCACGAGGGCCCCAAGACGGCCCACGATGGCCCCAAGACGGCCCAAGAGAGGGGCCGTGGCGATCTTCATGGCTCCAAGATGACCCCTGTGGTCCCAAGATATCGTCAGGGTTCTGTCCAAGAAAGCTGCGTCCTCATCGGCTCAAGGCTTCGCTGCGTCGAAGCCAACGGACAAATTCGATGTGCCATATGCAAGTGTTCTAGGTGCCACTTAGGGCGGTTTCGGTTCTGTTGGGCCAGTTTCCCACCACCACTGCCATAGGAGGAGGAGGAGGAGGAGGAGGAGGAGGAGGAGGAGGAGGAGGAGGAGGAGGAGGGAGGCACGAGGCACGAGGCACGAGGAGGAGGAGGAGGAGGAGGAGGAGGAGGAGGAGCCAGGCACGAGGAACGAGGAACGAGGCCGAACGAGAGGGGGCGATTGGGAGAGGGGGGGGTACGAAATCTGCTGCGTGCAGCTGGTTTCGGCCCCTCCGAGGGCCCACTCTTGGATACATGGGCGCCTCTGGCGCCAGGAGGCGCCAACGAGGAACGAGGAACGTGGAACGAGGCCTGGCGCAGTTTCGGGACCGTCAACAAAACGACGCAGGGTGAGAAGCCGGTCCCGGGGAAGGGGTTGGACCCTTCCCGGGGCCCTGCGTTGGAAGAATCACGACATCGGATCTTTGGCCTGCCAGCCTGGAGGATTGTTTGGAGTCAGCCGGCGCAAGCGAGTCGAGGCTGGTGCAGGCGCCGGTCGGGGTATACGGGCGGGGCACGCCAGGGACGGGTTGAGGCGCAGGGGCGGAGGAGGACGCGGGGAGGGCAGAGGAGGTAGGTAGGTAGGACAGCCCCGAGGGGAAGAGTCTCGCGAGACTAAGCGCGCCCGCCGAGCGGGCGCGACCGCGGGGACCTGGTCACCACCTGAGGTGCCAGGTCCCCGACCGTGTCGTCGGACTCACAGATGCCGACGAGCACCACCATGTGCAGGGAGGGGGGAGGGACGGCGGGCCAGCCGCGAAACGGCCAGGCCCTCACCGTCTCCCACTGCGACCCCTCCCTGCCCGGTCAGGGACGGCCTCACGACGAACACGAGGGGCCACTGCCACAGGCGCCAGCGCGACAGCGCGCCAGCTGAGCCATGAAGCGTTCCCTGACGACCGCGGGGAGGGGCTTCAGGAGCTCCTGCTCGTACCACGTGATCGTGGACGCGATCGTCTCGTCTCCTGCTCCGCCCGCCACGGCCGCCGCACCAGCAGCCGCCGCGGCAGGCTCCGCGGGAGCCGCACGATGCAGGCCATCGGCCCACTTGTCGCCCATGACGTCGTCGGAGGAGGAGTCATCGTCGGCGGCGGCCACCGCCACCTGCGCGAGCACGAGGCCCGCACCAGCAGCGCCAGCATCCGCTCCCGCGGCCTCTTTCTCGACGTCCATCTTCTCCTTCTCCTCGCCAGCAGCAGGCGCACCCGCCGCCGCCTTCCTCGCCGCGCGGCGCTGGCGGCGGCGCCGCCGCTTCGCGGCTCGCGCCGCGGGGACGGCGGCCGCCGCGCCAGCAACGCCAGGGCCAGGATCAGGAGGAGCATCACCACGAGGTGCGGGAGGAGCGGCTCCAGCGGCAGCGTCACGCGGCGGCACCGCGGGCGCCTCGGCGCGCTGCGCGAACAGCGCAGCCGAGACGGCCGAACGGGCCACGGCGGCGACGGTGCGGCGCGGGGCGCCTCCCAAGACGGCGCCGCGGACCGCCGCCTCCACCAGGGTGGCGGCAGCGGGCGGCGCGCGAGCCCCTCTAGGCACAGCCATCCCGCAGAGGCCCCGACGCGAGACGACGGAGCGACGAGACGACTGCGCCGTGCGAACGCTTGAGCCAAAATGGGAGGGCAGAGGAGGCGGGAGCCGCTCAGAACAAGGAGGCCATGGCGGGCGTGCCGAGGGAGTGCCAGCCTGGAACACATCCCCATCCCCAGCTTTGGCTTCACCTCACCTCGTTGCTGATCCTTAGGGACTGCGAAGGCCTTTCGGCCGATGCCGGCGACCCTGAACGGCGACGACGACGGCGAACGCTCTCGGGGGCCTCTGGGGGGTAGTTTCGGGGCCTCTTGGGAAGCTCGTGGGGGCCGCCTGGAAGCCTCGTGGGGGCCTCTTGGGGCTTCTTGGGGGTCACTTTGGAGGCTTCCTGGGGGCTTTCTGGGGGGGGCTTCCTCCGGGGGCCTCCTGAGCGCTTCTCAGGCCGAGGGCGCGACATGTCGCCGGTCTGGGCTCCGCCTTGGCCAGCGGGCGAAGAGCGGTATAAAATAAACTGTTTCGCTGTCGGGGGCGCCTGTCCCTGGGCGGCTGGAAAGTTTATACCCCTACGGTGCCACCGTAAGGGTATGAACTTTCCAGCCGCCCTGGGACAGGCGCCCCCGACAGCGAAACAGTTTGTGTTATACCGTTCTTCGCCCGTTAACTTGGAGCCGTCTCTCGACTGGGGGATCTACTGCAGAATTGATTTACCCCCAGATTGATTTTCACGTCGGCTCTTCCACCAAAACACGTCAACGATTCGCAGATCTGCGAAAGTTCTACGGATTTTGCCTGTGGCTTGGACAAGAAGAATAAATTCTGGGGCAAATCAATTCTGTAGTCGATCCCCTACTCGAGTCTCGGGGGCCGCTTCGGCTGTCTTGGAGGCTCGGATCCCGGAAGTACGGGAGGCGCTGGGACGTCTTTGGGCCGAGCTGTTTTGGCCTCGCCGGGCCCCGTGGAAGACCGCGGGGTCGGGGGATGAGGAGGAGGATCGAGCATCGAGGAGGCTCGAGGATCGACGAGAGTCGAGGATCGAGGCTTAAGTCCAGGAGGATCGAGGAGGAGGAGGATCGAGGCTTAAGTCTAGGAGCATCGAGGAGGATCGAGGAGGAGGAGGGTCGAGCATCGAGGAGGCTCGAGGATCGACGAGGGTCGGGGGGCGAAGAAGGAGGAGGATCGAGGCTTAAGTCTGGCCTGTCCCTCTAATTACACCTTAGGCGATGCTTAAGAAAACGTAAGTTTTCGGCCAGCGTCTCGATTATTCTTAACGTTTCGATGTAGATCCCAAGATTTTCATAGAAATGTTGGGTTTTTTTATTCAGATTCCGAGATTATGAATTTCTTAACCCATGACTTCTTAAGCATTGCGCAGGGTGTAGAGGAGGAGCATTCCAAGATAGTCAGAACATAGTCTGGGGACGATTTTTTGGACAATTTCAGGGCATTTTGTGAATTTTGTGAGCATTTGCTATGCCCATTCCCGTGTAGGGGGACACGCCCGACCTACCCTCGCCCTCATTCTTCCAGACCTTCCGTGCTGACCCTCCACACCCTTGCGCTCCGCGAAACGCTCAGCTTCCTTGCGCATCACCTTCCGCGCCTTCCGCAGAGGTCGGAAGGTATGGAAGATGGAGGCGGAGGGTAAGTCGAGGCTCGAGGCTCGAGGGTAACTCGAGGCTAAATCGAGGGTCGAGGGTACATCAAGGGCAAATCGAGGGTCGAGGATCGAGGATCGAGGAAAAAAATCGAGGGTCGAGGCTCGAGGCTCCTCGGGAGGTGCCCCCCCGCCTCCCCCGGCGGCGGCCTGCCCAGGCGCACGCGGACGACAGGCAGGTGGGCCCGCTCTTCGAGGAGCGCCGCGCCCGCCCGTGCGCCCGCGCCCTTGGCGCCGCGGGCCGAGGAGCGGCGCGTCGGCCCCGCGAGTCGCGGGCAGGGGAACAAAAAGACACACAGTCACACACACACATACACACAAACACACACACACACACACACACACACACACACACACACACACACACACACACACACACACACACACACACACACACACACACACACACACACACACACACGCACGCACGCACGCACGCACGCACGCACGCACGCACGCACGCACGCACGCACGCACGCACACACACACACACACACACACGCACAGTCACACACACACACACACACACACGCACCCACGCACACGCACACACACGCACACACACGCACACACACAGTCACACACACAGTCACAGGTCATCGTGGATCCCATAGAACATCTAGGAACACAATGATGGGAAGCGGGGGGGGAGACAGAAACCCAGACCATATGGCAAAAGATAGGGAATCCTGTTAGTTGTGCATGTTTCTTTGTGTTCCAGGGCCCCTTGAGCTTCAGTCTTCGAGTCGGCGATCATCGAGAGTCGCAGGCCTAGAGATTGACACCAACACCAATATCGGCGGTGTGCTTCCACCGAGGGATGAAGATCCCGATCTCGGTGATGGTGGTAATATTCTGGCTTCCAGGGTGGCCGAAATATTACCACCAACGCCGAAATCTAGGATCATCTTCCCCCTATGGAGGCAACCCCCTGTGTTGGTGTTGGCGCCAAGTTCCCGGCCTCCAATAGAGGCCTCCTGGATGGGGTCGGAGTAGATGGGGTCGGAGGATCGCGCCGCATCGCCGACGCATCGGCGATGCGGCTCGATGTGAAGCCCGATTTGCTGCACGTCGATGTCGCCGATGCATCGCCGACTTCGACGATGCATCGCTGGTGCATCGCCGATGCATCGCCAATGCATCGGCGATGCGGCGCGATCCTCCGACCCCATCTACTCCGACCCCATCCAGAATTGATGTGCCCCAAGTTTGTTGGTCGAGTCTACACACGATGCATCGGATGCTCCGCATCTATACGGGCTATTCCATGCCTCCTTTTTTTCGCAGATGCGACGGAACGCCTGCTCGACGCTTGTCGGTGCGATCCCCTGCTCGATCCCCTGCTCGACGCTTGTCGGTGCGATCGAAGTGAGCGGCGTAGAAAAATGGGATCGTCTTCGCCGACCTTGGCGTGTAAGCTGCCCGGGTAAGGTCGCGCGTAGGCGCCCCCGTTTTCAGTGCAGCGTGCCGCGCTGGCGGCCCGCGTAAGCCACCGCGTAGGGCCGCTGCGTCATCTCGCGTAAGACCACTTTCTTTTCGTCGCTCAGTGCGGGCGTCGAAGAAAGCATCGATACTCGCCAGTCGCTGGAAGTAGGTCAGAGTGAGGAGGCCGAGCGGTCATTCATGGTCCCTGGGTGCGTGGCTGAAGTGAGAATATGTGGTGCGGATTATGCCTGTTGCGTTGGTGTTGTTGGTGTTGTCGGTGTTGATGGTGTTGATGGTGTTGGTGTTGGTGTTGTTTGTGTTGTTTGTGTTGTTGGTGTTGTTGTTGAACTCTCATTTCTGAAGAATAATTATTGTTGATCCTCCCCGTCCAGTGCACATTGTTTTTTCGATTGAAGTGCCCTTCCCAGGGTTCGCATCCTGTTTTTTGTATTAGGGGAAGTCTTGAGGGTCAATATGTCTCGTTGGCCCCCGTTTTACAACAACAACAACAATTACTAGCACGTGGGGACACTCCGTTCTCACCAGTGCCAGGGTTTTCATAGGAGGCGGGCAATACCCCCACTTTGTGGGGGGGCCGGTTCAAGCTCTACCAAATTTCCAAACGACTCTTCGCCACCACCCACACCCAGCTTCCCGCCCTATGACGTTCGGACACTTCACTTCGTGGCATGCGGACGACCGTGGCTACTATTCAGGGCCCCGCGGCCGACGACGACGGCGTGCGCGCGCGAAGAAAAAACGAATGTGTCCCGCATGGTATTATTTGACAGGGATGATGGCCCTGGCAGGTGCGCAACCGTTGTTGCAGAAGTTCGAAAAAGTTGCTCGCAAAAGCCCGTTTGACAGAAATGTTTAAAAAGTGTTGGGTTTCCTACGAATCCGCAAGAGCGCGCGGGATGAAATTTTGACATTTTTTTTTGAAAAACCATTGGTTTTTTTATGTTTTTATGTTAAAATCGCTACGAAAACTAAGGTTTTGGAAGGATTTCGTCTTGCGCGCGCGAATGTCCACTTTATTTTTTGCAAGGGATTCTTGAAGTTTTATGTTAGAACAAGAAATGTCCACTTTAGCTTATTTGTTGCAAGGGAAAACCGATCGTAACAACACAACCGGATCCGGACCAACCCGTTTTGCCTGAGACTTCCTCACGAAAATGATGAATACGTGGCTGCGGCCTAGGCGCGGCGGGGGGGTCGTGCACCAGGGGTCCCAACAATAATTATTCTTTAGAAGTAATAATGTTCAACGGCTCCCGCCTGAGACTTCCCCACAATTTAGCCAGGACCCCCGCTCCCGCCCGAGACTTCCTCGCGTTTTATTCAGGAATCGCACTCTCGCTGGGGACTTCCTTAGAATTTATTCTCCCGGCGCTCTGGAGTCGCGCTCTCGCTGGAGGCTTGCTTGCAATTTACTGAAGAATAGCACCCTTGCGTTGGATTTTTTTGAATTTACACAAGCGCCGCGCTCCCGACACCCAGGCACCCAGGAGTCGCGCTCACGCTTAGGACTCCCTTACAGATTACATAGGAATCGGGATCTCGCTGCCTTTCGTGGCCCCGTCGCAGCCCTTCGTGGCCCCCTCGTTTTGTTTCGTGGCCCCGTTGCAGCCCTTCGTGGCCTCCTCGCTGCTCTTCGTGGCACCGTTGCAGCCCCTCGTGGCCTCCTTCGTGGCCCCGGTGCAGTCCTTCGTGGCCCCCTCGTTTTTTTTCGTGGCCCCGTTGCATCCCTTCGTGGCCCCCTCGCTGCCGTTCGTGGCCCCGTCGCAGCCCTTCGTGGCCCCGTTGCAGCCCTTCGTGGCCCCCTCGGTGCCCTTCGTGGCCCCGTTACATCCCTTCGTGGCCCCCTCGCTGCCCTTCGTGGCCCCAGATATGTATGCCCTTCGTGGCCCCCGCTCGTTCGCGCCCGTGGTGGCCCCATGTATATGTCCTGCGTGGCCCAGTTGCTACCCTCAGTGGCCCCATCGTTGCCTTCTGTGTCCCCGCATGATCTGCCCTTCGTGGCCCCCGCTGGTTCGCGTCCTTCGTGGCCCCATACGCATTCCCTTTGCGTCCCCGCTGTTGCCCTTCGTGGCCTACTTCGTGTCCTTGTGGCCCTGCTGTCGTTCTCTTTCGCTCTCGCTTTCTCTCGTCGCCGTCATCGTCGACGTCGTCGTCGCCGTCGTCGACGTCGTCGTCGTCGTGGTCGGTCCCGTGTCCGTCCCTCTTTGGGGTCGGGTCGACGGTCCGCGGCCGCCCTGCCGATCAGCGCTGCCGCTGGCCAGGCCGACGGTCCGCAGCCGCCCCGCCGCTTGCCGGGGCCGGGCCTGCAGGGAAGAAAGGTCTACCCCCAAAAGAGGTTCGATCGAATACGAAGAGGGCGGGTATCGAGGGTTTGGGAAATAGGCTTTATTGGACACTCTAGCAGATAATGGCGAACAGTCTTAAAATGATTGTTGTTGTTGATAAATGTGAATTACTAATCAATTATTTTTGTTCGGTCCGTTACAGGCGCCCTGGCGCTCCAGCCGGGGCGCCGGCTACATTTTCATTGAAAATGAGGCTCACGCTTGAGCGGTTTGGGGGTCCGCCAAAACCGGCCCCCCAACAACAATGCTCCCGCTCGTGACTTCCTTCTTTTTTAATTCAAGGCTGGTGTTTTTGCTCGCCGCCGAAAGCCGCCGTCCTAACCAAACCAGCGCTCCCGCTCGAGACTTTTTCCCGTTTTACCTTGGACTGGCGCGCTAGTCTTTCTCTCATCGCCGCCGCCCCCCGCAAAAACAACGCTCCCGCTCGAGGCCTCCTTCCTTTTTTACTCACGGCTGTGCTCCTCCTCGCCGCCGAAAACCGCCGCCCCGACAAAACAAGCGTTCCCGTCCGAGAGCTCCTTCCGTTTTACGCTGGATTGGCGCTTGCGGCGGGCTGTTTTTGAATTCCTTCCAGGTGGAGGTGAAAAGCCCGCGTCCCACCCGCGACCCAAACTATGTTCATTGAACAAGCCAAAGTTTCGGCGCCTGCGGCGGGTTTCTTTTGCATTCGTTCCAGGTGGAGAACCTGCGACCCGGAGGAGGTGGAGGAGGCGGAGGCGGACGACGACGACGACGACGATCAGGACGAGGACGCGGACGAGGAAGAGGAGGAGGAGGAGGAGGAGCAGGAAGAGGAGGAGGGCGCCATCGACAGGGAAGGTGAGGGCCACGAGGTCCGCCGGGTCGACGCCCGCGTCGCCCGCGCCCGCCCCCTCACTCTTCTCCGCACTTGCGGGTGCTACGTAATTGCATGAGTGATTGTGGTTTCTTCGGGCCCCTCTTGTGCCATCGTGGGGGCATCGTGGGCCCTCGTGGAGGCCTCATTCGGCTGTGTTGGGGCCATCGGGGGCCGTCTTCGAGGCATCGTGGGGCACCTCGGTGTCCTCGGTGGCTTGCATGATGGGCCGTCATGGGATCTCGGGTCGCGGGCCCGTCGTCTTTTGAACACTGGGGTCGTGGCCGCGGGAGCGCGGACCCGTCGGGCCTCGGGAGGGGGGGGCGATGCATGCGGGAGTCTGCTGCCAGAGGTGGGGGCTCGTTATACTTCAGAAGTTCCGCCAGGCAGCGCGCGGCAGTCTACCACGCCTCACGTGCCGGGGGCACGGTGCGGGATCTTCGCCCCAAGCGCGGGATGCTGCTGCCAAAGGTGGGGGCTCGTTATGCAGTGAGCGGCTTGAACAAGGAACACTTGCGTTTCAAAAGGGGCTCGGTCGTTCCTTACGCTTGCATGCGTTATTTGCAGTTCCTTGAGCGTTATGTGTTATTTACCGTTCCTTGTGCCATTTTCCTCGGGATAAAAAAAGGGGCTTCGTTCCGTATTTACCGTTCCTTAGGTCAGGCCGATGACTGCAATTCAGAAGTTACACCAGGCAGCACGTGGCATTCTACCACGCCTCACGGGCCAGGGGCACGGTGGCGGATCTTCGCTCCAAGCGCGGGAGCACACCGTTGCAACCGCAGAGGCCGAGCATCCTCGTATCACTATTTGGGTGAAGGGTATGCTTGACTATGACATCGACTCTTAGTTGTCTGCGCACGCCCATGTTTTTGAAGGGTTATCGCTGATCGCGTACCTCAGACCCGGCCAGGTCTGATGACAGCTCCCGCTTGCTGCCATCGTAAGGGTGAGACAATGGGGGAGAGGGGGCCTTACGAACCAATGATGACGTTTGGTTATTGCCACCAGTGCGCGCATACATGATAAGAAGCGGTGGAGTGGATTGCCCACGCCAACGGCCCTTGAAACAAACAATAATCCACTTCGCAAGTCGCAAGTCAATCGGGGGACAGCTCGCGTACACACATCTACATGTCGATTCGTCCGTAGCCAATCCGTCGATAGCCAACGCTGCCCAAGGTTGACTGGACCACTTTGGAGTGATCTCGCTCTCTGCGGCACACCCTGGTGCCAGTGCAGCAGCGCGGCAGCGCAGCAGGAGGGAGGTGGACTTGAGCATCTCCCTCTGGACGCGTGTCTTGACCGCCCCCCTCCCCGTTCGCCGCCTCTTCCCCTCCTCCTTTCCTCCCTCGTCCCCCTGTCCCCCCTTCTGGGCGTCTTTGGGCGCTCCTCGGGGCCCGGGGGCCGCTCGAGCCCTCTCGGGGGCCTCTCGGAGGACCCCCCCGCGGGGCCCGCTGGGGGTCTCGGCGCCGTCTTCGGCGCGACGGCCCCACACCGGACGAGACTGCTGTGAACAATCTCATGGATGCCTGGGCAGGGCTTGAGGCCGAGCATGCTTGGGCTATGTTGGGTGGTTCTCGGGCAGTCTTGGGGCTTTCTGATGGCGTTTTTAGGGTTGTTTGGGGGGCTCATAGGGTATATATATGTGTGTGTATAAATGACATGTTCCAGATATGTTCTGAAGCCAAGCAAAATCGAAAGCAAAGTCAACGTTTCTCGCATCTGAAGGCCTCGCTGGAAGGCTCTCTGAGCCTCTCTTGGAGGCGTCTTGGGGCCCCTGAGGGCAGAGTCTGCCTGTGGGTGCTCGTTGGGTCGTGCTTGGATGGTATCGGGTTGTCGTATGAGCGTTTTTTCTTAGTCTGGTTTTGCCTGGGAGTTCCTATTTGCTTTTTCTCCTATCAATGCTTGCACTGAAGGGGTCCTCGCGGAAGTTGAAAGATTTGGCGAAAGTGTCCCGCCGATTTTGGTCGCACGTTGGGTTCCCAGGTTCCCAGTTCCCGGTTCCCGGGTTCCTGGTCATTTGTTCCGGGCCGATGGTTATTGGTTCCGCGCCGACTTCGGCGGGTTCGGGGTTCCCGGGTTCCCGGTCCCTTGTCGATCTCCTCCTCGATCTTTTTGCAAACCCCACGATTCATTATCGAATTTACGATCGATCTCACCAACGATCTCATTGTCGATCTCACGATTACTCTCACTATCGGTTTTATTATTACACCGGGTCCCACCATTCATTATCGATAACATGATCGACCTTACTATGCATCTCACTCAATCGATCAAACCATGGATCTCGTCATCGATTTAACCATCGATCCGATTGTCGATATCTTTATCAATCTTATTCCATCGATCTCATCATCGATATCATTCTCGATATTACGATCGATGCCACTATCGATATCATGATCGATGTCATTGTGGATCTCACTCAATCGACCTAAGTGTCGGTCTCATTCTTGATCTCAATATCGACAGATCGTCCCCATGATCTATCTCACAATCGATCCTATCATCGATCTTGCGATCGAACTTAGTATCGATCACACTACCGATCTCACTGCCGATATCATTACGGATCTCACTTACTCGACCTAAGTATCGGTCCCACTATCGATCTTAATATCGACATTTCGTCCCCATTATCGATCTCACAATCGATCCTATGATTGATCTCTCGATCGAACTTAGTATCGATCACACTACCGATCCCGATCTCATTGCCGATTTCATTACGGATCTCATTCAACCGACCTAAGTATCAGTCTCAATATCGATCTCAATATCGACTGCTCGTCCCCACTATCGATCTCACAATCAATGTCACGACCTACGTATCGGTCTTACTATCGATCTCAATTTCGACAGATCGTCCCCACTATCGATCTCACAATCGATCCCGTGATCGATCTTGCCATCGACCTCATGATCGTTTTTTTTACCGACCTCCACTATCGATCTCGCAATCGGTCCCATGATCGATCTCGCGATTCGACTTTACTATCCATCTCAATACCGATTTCACTGCCGATTGCATTACGGATCTCACTCAATCGACCTAAGTATCGGCATCAATATCCATGTCATTATCGACAGAGCGTTCCTTTTTATCGATCTCACAGTCGATGCCACGACCTAAGTATCGGTCTCACCATCGATCTCCATATCGACAGATCGTCCGCAGTATCGATCTCACAATCGATCCCATCATCGATCTCGCGATCTAACTTACTATCGATCTCACTACCGATGCCACTGCCGATTTCATTACGGATCTCACGTAATCGACCGAAGTATCGGTCCCAATATCGATGACAATATCGACAGATTGTCCCCACTATCGATCTCACAATCGATCCCGTGGTCGATCTTGCCATCGAACTTAGTATCGATCACACTACCGATCTCACTGCCGATATCATTACGGATCTCACTCAATCGACCTAAGTATCGGCATCCATATCCATGTCATTATCGACAGAGCGTTCCTTTTTATCGATCTCACAGTCGATGCCACGACCTCAGTATCGGTCTCACCATCGATCTCAATATCGACAGATCGTCCGCAGTATCGATCTCACAATCGATCCCATCATCGATCTCGCGATCTAACTTACTATCGATCTCACTACCGATATCACTGCCGATTTCATTACGGATCTCACGTAATCGACCCAAGTATCGGTCCCAATATCGATGACAATATCGACAGATTGTCCCCACTATCGATCTCACAATCGATCCCATGACCGATCTCGCGATCGAATTTACGATCGATCTCACTACCGATCTCACTGCCGATTTCGGTACGGATCTCACGTAATCGACCTAAGTGTCGGCCCCATTATCGATCCCAATATCGGTGGATCGTCCTTACGATCGATCTCAATTTCGACCCCGTGATCGACCTCGCGATCGAATTTATTAGCGATCTCACTACCGATCTCCACTATCGATCTCACAATCGATCTCATGATCGATCTCGCGATCGAATTTACTATCGATCTCACTGCCTATCTCACTGCCGATTTCATTACAGATCTCACTCAATCGACCTAAGTATCGGTCTCAATATCGATGTCAATATCGACAGGTCGTCCCCATTATCGATCTCACAATCGATGCCACGACCTAAGTATCGGTCTCACCATCGATTTCAATATCGACATATCGTCCCCACTATCGAACTCACAATCGATCCCATCATCGATCTCGCGATCTAACGTACTATCGATCTCACTACCGATCTCACAGTCGATTTCATTACGGAATTCACTTACTCGACCTAGGTACCGGTCTCAATATCGATCTCTGTATCGACAGATCGCCCCCACTATCGATTTCACAATCGATCCCACGACCTAAGTATCGGTCCCACTATCGATCTCAATATCGGCATTTCGTCCCCATTATCGTTCGCACAATCGATCCCATGATCGATCTCGCGACCGAGCTTATCACACTACCGATCTCACTGCCGACTTCATTACGGATCTCACTCAATCGACCTACGTATCGGTCTCGCTATCGTTCAGGCGGAGATGGTATATTATCTTGCGCCGTTTCGAACAGACAGATCCCCGAAAAGACAAGACTTATTCAACCCCCTTCGAAACTTCAACGCCTGCCCAATCTTCAGTCCATCCACTGATTGGGATTTTTCTTTGGTATAAAATTAAGAACCAGTGGTTGCGGCCACGAGTTGGCGCAGACCTTCCCCCGAATTCGTTGGCTAAGTTTCCTTACAAGGCCTTGCCTGGGTTCCTTGGTCTTGTTTCTTTGGCCTTGAGCCCTTGGCTCCTTGCTGTTGGTTCCTTGGTCCCTTGGTCTTTGATCTTTGGTATTTGTTCCATAGTTTTTTGGCCTCGGCTCCTTGGTTTTGGCTCCTCGGTCCTGGTTCCTCGGATCCTTAGTCCTGGCTCCTGGGTTCCTTGGTTTTGGTTCCTTGGTTTCGTTGTATTGGTTATTCGATTCCCTTGTAGTGGCCCTCGGTTCCTTGGTCTTGGTGTCTTTATCTTGGTTCCCAGGGCATCGTGCTGTCGTCCCTTATGGCATCGCGTTGTTTTCGCTCGTCGTGGTCTGCTCGGTCGCGTTTGCGTGGGAAGCCCGATGGGCCGATTTCCCACCACCACTACCATAGGAGGAGGAAGAGGAGGTGGAGAAGGAGGAGGAGGACCTAACAATCCTCCCCTCTCCCCCGTCCTATCTTTGGTAGTGGTGGTGGAAAATTGGCCCATCAAAGGTTTCTCCTCATTGGAGTCGCGCTGGGCTCAGAGGATGGTATTTGGCTGCCTGGTAGCCGAAACATGAGTTCCGCAGGGTGTCATGGTGCGCTCCTGGGGCCGCCTTGGTCGCTCCTGCGCTCTCTCCGAGGCCTTCCCGAAGCGATCTATAGCTGAAGAGGCTCGGACACATGCCCTGGGTGTCTCTCGGCGGCTTCTCGGAGCTTGCTTCCAGAGGAGGAAAGGTACCCGATGCCACTACCCCTCCGTCGCTCTCGCCCTTTTGGGGGTCTCCTGGGAGGCCCTCGTCGGCACGGCTGGATTTGCTCCAAAATCTTTGTTGGAATGTGCCCCGGGAGAGGTCCAAGGAGCAGCGGTATCGGTACCTGTTGGTTTCTCCATATTGGAGCATCTGGGGAAGGTCTGGGAGTCTTTCGAGGGGGGGATCGTCGGGCCGTCTTTGGATGGTCGTGCGCGGCGCCTTGCTGTTTATGGGGCGATCTCTTCTGGTGGCCCTGGAGCCGCGAGCCGCCCGATGGGGCGAGAGGAGGGCGACGGAGAGCAACGCCCTGAGGGCGAAGTTCGGAACCCGCGCGCTAAGAGGTGTAGGGTCGGCGCCCTGGGAGCACTGGGAGTGCGGGGCGGGAAACTGACCACAGCCACTGCCTCTTGTTTGCGCCGCCTTCCAGCCGGCCGAAAAAGAAGCAGTGGCTGTGGTCATTTCCCTGGTGCCAAGCTCAACGAAAATGACCACAGCCACTGCTTTGTTGCTGCGAGCTGGAAGGCGGCATCAAAAGAAAAGCAGTGGCTGTGGTCGTTTTCACGCCCCGTAGGGAGCATGGGGGGGGCCCCTGGAAGCTCCCGTGGAGCCGTCGGAGCACCCGGGGAGCCCCCAGGGGAGCTCCTGGGGAGCATGTGGGAGCGCCATGGAGAGCTCTGCGAGCTCCTGGGAGCACGTGGGAGCACGCGGAACTCTCCAGAGAGCACCTGGGCCTGGCATCGCTCGGACGTGTGCATTTTTTCTTCGGCGAGGACAAAAATCGAGGAGCAGCCTTGATCATTTGGCGAAAAAACCACGCACGAAACCGAAACAAACACAGGAAATGGACGTCCGAGCGATGGCCAGTGGGAGCACCAGAGGAACCCTTGGGAGCTTCTCGGATGGAGGGGAGAAGAACCCCTCACCCGAATTACACGTGGAAGACGTAGCCTCGCTGAGGTCCCCGCTTGTCGTATGAGAGATAATACCTCTGGATGGTCTGGCTTGATACATTTGTAGAATAGGCCCCTTTCCTCCTAATGTTCCTGTCCATCCTAAGTGAGGTTCTCCTCCCGAGGGTTAGGGGTCCTTTTATGCCTTATCATCTTGGATCGAGATACCCGGTATCTACCCCATACCACCTCGGAAACATTACATGCCTCCGGCTCGACAGCAGCATAACAGTCTACCGCACCACGCCGTGCCGCTGGCAGGGTGGCTCATACCCGTCTTCGCGGCCTCATGCTCGGCGACGGGCCCTCGAGCCCAAACTACGGCCTTGGGTTCGTCCTGACGTGCGTTGCTGGGTTCGCCACTGTGCTGGGAGTCGGGTTCGTACCCCTCTTGAGCTACGGGGCGCCGAGGACCGTGACCTCTGCCGCGCTGGGCTTCGCTGCCGGCGTCATGCTGTACGTGTCCTTCGTGGACGTCCTCGGGGAGGAGGCGAAGGAGTTTTTTGAGGACCACTTCAAGGGTGGTGGTGGGTCAGATGAAACTGAAGATGGTGAAAACGTAATGGTGAGAATCTCAGTGGCAGTCTTTTTCTTTCTCGGTATTGGATTGGCGATGGTGTTGGACAAGATTCAACAGGCTGGCGCCACATCCGTTGAGGGCACATGTTGACAGATTTAGGAGCAAATCGCGCAATAACTAAGAGCAGCCGAACTATTTGATGTCGTTGTATGGTCTTCTAGCCCGTCTGCGGTGTGAGGAAATGTCTAGCGCCCTTGTGCACTTTCTTCGGGACGCATTGGCCCATTTTGTTTGTGGTATTTGAGATCTCCTCGGAGCATCCTGGGCCCCTCCCATGCTGTTCTCCGTCTGGTGGCGTCCTTGTTGTTGCGGAGAGGTGGAAGAGGAGGACAGGGAGAAGATATCGTAGTAACCGGTAGGATGATGATGATGGACAAGATGGCGTGCTTAAGAGTCGGGAGGTGGCTTGTACCATGATGAGTGAGGATACGGAAGCCAGATCATATCAAAACCAATTGGTTAGAAAGCGAATGACGAAGGAACCCAGCGAACAACAATGCATGATCACGAACCGACGCGTTTGGCAACTAACGGTCACTCAAGTTATTGTATGCCATGGTGTGCCGCCAGAAGAGTAACATTTCCTTGACGTCTTCTGAGGCTGGAAAGCATGGAAGTTGAAGAAGTTGTGGTTGATAATTGTGATTTTGCTGTTGGGCCGTCTTGGAGCATCACTTGGAAATAACCCACATGCCCTGCGCAGTCTCCACGTGCAGTCTCCGGGAATATGTTGCGCTTCCTTGGAGGAGGCCTCTCGGACCGTGCTCGCTACGTTCTCGGGCCCTGGGCAAGTGGCCGCTCACATCCCCGCCCCGTGCACCGTACACCACGCCCCGCCTCCAGGGCTGTGGGGGGAGAAACATCTCTTGCGAATCCGTCCCCAGACGTGGTGGTGACAACACCTGATATCTCACCACCTGATATCCCAACATCTGGTTGGGGGGCTCCGGAATCTCATACGCCTTGTGGAGGTTGTTGCGGATAATGGACGCTTTCCACAGCCACGGCCATGGCCCAGAGAGTTCGCCTTCTCGGGATGTCGAGCTTTCAGGTGAGAGAGGCGAGAGGCCAAGTCCAAGTCCATTGACAGGAGGTTCCGAGGGGACGGGGCACGATCACCAAGTGCTTACCAGAGGACGCTCAAGGAGCCTGACATCGGATCAGAGCTCCTTGGAGCGAGTCTCCTTGGTGGCGTTCGTGGCGTTGACCTTGCATAACTTTCCGGAGGGGCTGGCGACGTTCTTTGGTGGTGGGAACAAGTCTTTCGCAGTGCCTTTCGCAATTGCCATGCACAACATCCCTGAGGGGGCCGCCATCGCGATCCCCATCTACCAGTCCTCTGGCAGCGTGATGAAAGCGGTGCGGAATACGTGTATTGCTGGTCTGGCGCAGCCCGCCGGTGCCTTGATGGGTTGGATCCTCATCCTTGGACTCGGAGTCGAAAACGTGTCGAACTTCGTATATGGCGCCTTGTATTCTGCCACCGCGGGAATCATGGTTTGCGTGTCGATCATGGAACTGATTCCCGAGGCGTTGCAGGGTGGGTCGCCATTCTTTGTTGGATGTTGCATATTCGGGGGCTTCCTGATCATGGAGGTGTCGATCATACTGCTAGGATTGTCAGGGTTATGAGCATGACCGCCCGCGCTTCCCTGGCACGTGCCACGATCTCCACCCTATCCGCCATCTCTGCAAACCTGTTCAAGCGATGCAGGTCTCTTGCGCGGCACATGCTGCTTGCTTGCCACAGCCTCCGTCCTTTGCCCATTATGTTGCCTCTATTCTCGTTCCAAACGTAACTACGTAGACCATTTTCAATGCGCGCGCTATGGACTTGAATTGTTATTCCTTTTCACAGACACAGTGGCGAATATTGATGCCAGCGGGTATTAGTTTACCATGGTCGGTCCCGTCTACTTAGCTGCTCGCAGGCGGCTTGTAATGTTCTAATGTGTGCATCCACTTTTATAAATGAGCCGGACACGGGCCGCCACGGTGCAAACTCACTTCACATTGTAACGGGCGGGTAGACCTCCTAGGGCGCAAGCGGTCGGGGGTCTGCCAATGCATGCACGCATAAGCCCCACATTTTGCGTGATTGTCATGATTTGGTACTTTGCCCTGGCGCTTTCTAGGCGCCTGCTTTCCCCATACTCCCATACTCCATCCTTATGGCTGATTTCGACCGTGCCCTCCGCCCGCCCGGCTACTCACCCCTCACACCGGGCCGTTCCATTGAGATGCGACGTCGCAAGTTAAATGCAACACAGCGAGCTATCACGACAGCCCCAGACACAACGTTTCTGCAGCATTCCTCAAGCCAGATCGTTTTGTGAGGGCTCCGAGGGCCCGAAGTTCGGCGAAACAACGCCCAGTGCGAAAACACATGCGAGGCCCAGGCCCCAGGGAACGCACGTCGGTCTCTTCTTTTCCCCCCTCTCGCCCAGCTACCTCCTCGGGGGCAACGTTCGGGGTAACGTTAGGGCCGCCGAATATCAGAGGTTCTCGCTCTATCTTCACCTGAGTTTCTTCCTCGTCTTGGCTTCGTCTTACATTCGGACCGAGGTATAATATCGAGGTTGGTTCGGAAAGGTGCCCTAGTGTTCTTCGTGCTTGTTGGATGTCTTTGTGCATCCTGGGGAGGGTACCCTTGGATGTTCTGCCTGGTTTGGCCGACCGAGGGTCCCATGTTCTGGTAGGGTGTTCCCTGCTCCCTGCTTCCCTGCCGGCCCCCTCTTCCTCCTGCTCCCTGCCTGCCGTCTCCGCCTGGCCCCTCCTCCGCCCGCCCGCCCGCCCCGCCGGCCCTGGCCTCCCGCCTGCGCGTCGTCCCCTTCTTTGGACGCCCGAAATGGGTACGGAAAGAATGGGCACAATGCCCAACAGCAGTTCCTGTTCACTTTGAACAGGGTTCGCTGTCCGCGCCGCGGCGGCCTGTGTCCATTCGAGACAGGAGGCCGCCTGCCCAACAGCGGCCGCTGTTGGTTTGGGACAACATTTGTTGTTGGGCATTGTACCCATTCTTTCCGTACCCATTTCGGGCGTCCAAACCTTCAGCCGGGCAGCACAGTCTGCCCGGGAACCGCGTGGCGGCGTGCAGGGCTCCAGCGAGGCTCCTCGCGACCCCGCAGCCGGGGCCCCGCGCGGGCCCCACCGGGCCGCGCAGGGCTCGTCCTGCGGGTCCGACGGTTCTCCTCGCCTCGCCCCTCCCGCCCGGCCCGCGGGGCGAGGCGCTGAAGAACAAGGTCCGGGAGAACGAGCGCATGTTTCACGCGGCCGCTCGCCCTCTTCGCAGGCCCAGAGGTTGACACCAGCACCAAGATCAGCGGTGTGCCTCCACCGAGGGAAGACGATCCCGATCTCGGCGATGGTGGTGATATTCTGGCTTCCAAAGTGCCCGAAATTCTGCCACCAACACCGAAATCTAGGATCATCTTCCCCATGTGGAGGCAACCCCCTGTGCTGGTGTTGGTCCCAATTTCCAGGCCTCCAACCTCTGCCTCGCCCGGCCCGGCTCGGGGGTCACTTCCGTGCCGCCGCCGCCGCCGCCGTCGTCGTCGTCGGCGTCGTCGTCGTCATCGTCGTCGTCGTCGTCGTCGTCGGCAACGTCGTCGATCGTCGGCGCCGTCGACGCCGTCGTCGTTGTCGTCGCCGCCGTCGTCGTCGTTGTCGTCGTAAGTTTGCATGCCAGTGGCTGGGACGATTGCGACGATCTACCTGTCCTTCCTCTGCTCTGGGCCTCCAAAGTGGGATCCGAGCAGATGTTGCGTGCAAGATTTGTACCCGTATCTACTGCGTGAGTGGAGGTGTGTGTTCCCTCCCCCAGAAACCAGAGGCGCAGGAGACATGGATCAAAATCTGGTTCCTAGACGGTAGATGTTGGCGCCAACTCCTGGAGAGTCCAAGACGAAGTGGATTTGGATATCAAGCTTGCACGCACACGGGATCGAGGGATCGCGTCGCATCGCCGGTTGATCGCCGACGCGGCTCGATGGTGAGCTCGATTCTCTCGTCGACATCTCCAATGCGCCGCATCGGCGATGCAACGGCTATGCAACGGCGATGCGGCGCGATCCTTCGACCAGATCTACTCGGACACCACTTGGGAGGCCTATATTTGTGGGCAGGGGATATCGGAGGAAGGACCCCACTCGTTCCTTGCCACTTCTGAGGTTTTCGAGGGATTCGGGATCGACTCACCCGCAGCTAGTTGATTTATTTTCGGTATGGCGACTTGGCTGGTGACCAGCGACCACGGCGGGGCCGATCCATCATGCCGCCCAGTTCGTTGCCGCGATGTTCGGACAGGATCGTTTCGAGATCACTGGGACCGCCCTCGAGACACCCTCTCCCACTTCACTTACCGACCTCAGCCTTCTCCGCGGTCATCCCAAAGATCACCCCTAAAGTCGGAGACGATCTGCACGTTCTGCTCCGACGCCTGATGGCGGCCGATCGGCGCGACGCTTGGGACCCACCGATGCTGGCCGGACCTTCTCATGACCCGTCGACCAGCGATCGGTTCCAACAGTGTGACATGCGGGAGCCGCGTTCCACCTTCGCGGCCAAGGAATGGATTGTTTCCGAAACCCTCCGACGAGGAAACGGTGTTCGTGTGTCAAGAAATACAGTGCCAAACAGTTGCCGACCCTTCGCCAGCTCTCGACTCAGCAATTTTAGTCCTAGGCCTTAGACCCCAGGACAAGGATGACCCCCAGTCTGCCACCGTCGACAATAAGAGAAGTGCTTGATGTGGGCCACTGTCTTTCCGAACCTAGACCACAACGTTCGACATCACCGACGATCGTGGCTTCAGGGCCGGTGCATTCCATGTCGGAGACTCGCCATAAATTCGGGTGTTGTTAGAAGTGCCCCTGGCCCAAGGTGCCCCAAGTTTTTTGCTCAATTTTGGAGCCCCTGGGGCCCTCTGGACCTCATGAGGGGTGCTCTGGAGGCCGTGGGGGCCTCCTTGGCAATCCTGGGGGCACCTTTGGCCAGGGGCACTTCTGGCAGCACCCGAGAAATGCACCTACGCCCCGGGTTTCGGACAGTGTGCGCATATGCGGGCGCATCTCAGAAAACCATCCGCCCCGTGACGAGTGCCACGGCCCCATAGGCGCTCCGAACGCTCGGAGGCCTAGAGGTTAACGCCAGCTCCAGTATCGGTGGTGGTGTGCCTCCACCGAGGGAAGCTGATCCCGATCTCGGCGATGTTGGTCAGATTCAGGCTTCCTAGGTGGCCGAATGAGTGCCACCACCACCAAACTCCAGGATCTTCCTCCCCCGGTGTGACCGCAACCCCCCTGTGCTGGTGTCGGCGTCCATGCGCAAGCCTCCAAAGCGCACCTCGTTCGCCGTATGTCTCCGTCGCCGTCTGCTGTGGTTTTGATTGGTGGGATGGGGAGGGGCAGCGTCGCGGTTTCTCACAGGGCTGGTTTTTGTTGTTCCAGCAGTGTGCGCCTATATACGCTGCGGATCGCACTCCGAGTCTTCTGATCAAGTCTCCATGTCACGGGTAGTCGCAGTCTTGCGTACCTTGTGCGTGGACGTTGGCGCCACGCGAGTAAGAATTATATTGGCGATGGACCCAACCATGTGCACCTGTGAGTGCCGCAGTTGTGAGGATCGTCTTCGGGGGTCCTCCCTTTGGGGCCACAAAACGTGTTAGGGACGTGCCGATTTGGGGGGGTGCATGTGAACCCTCCCACTGGGACCTTTGGTGGAGCTCCTTACGGGGCCACGAAACATGTGAGGGGTGCGCCGAAATGGGCGTGACGCCCCCATGCGAACTGCAGCACTGGGACCATCAGTGAAGCTCCCCATGGGGCCACGAGACAAGTGAGGGGTGTGCCGAAACGGGCGTGACGCTCACATTCGAACTACAGCACTGGGACCTTCGGTGGAGCCCCCTTATGGGGCCACAAAACGTCTGAGGGGTGTGCCGAAACGGGCGTGACGCCCACATGCGAACTGCAGCATTTGGGCCTTCGGTGGAGTCCCCTACGGGGCCACGAAACGTGTGAGCGGTGTGCCGAAGCGGGCGTGACGCCCACATGCGAACTGCAGCATTAGGACCTTCGGTGGAGCTCGCCATGTGGCCACGAGGCGTGTGAGGGGTGTGTCGAAACGGGCGTGATGCCCACATGCGAACTTTAGCCTTGGGACCTTCGGTGTAGCTCCCAATGGGGCAACGGAACGTGTGAGCGTTGTGCCGAAACGGGCGTGACTCCCACATTCTAATTGCAGCATTGGGACCTTCGGTGGAGCTCCCTATGGGGCCACGAGACGTGTGAGGGGGTGTGCCGAAACGGGCGTGACGCCCACATGCGAACTGCGCCACGGAGGCCCTCGGTGGAGCCCCCTGAAGGGTGTGCCGACACGGGAGTGATCCCACATGCGAACTGCGCCGCGGAGGCCTGAGATGGAATTCCTTGTGGGGCCGCGAAGCGCGTGAGCGATGTGCCGAAGCGGGCGTGTCGGGACCGCCGAACAGGGGTAAACCCGTCCTTCTCCTCTCCTCCTCTTCCTCCTCCTCCTCCTCCTCCTCCTCCTCCTCCTCCTCCTTCTCCTCCTCCTCCTCCTCCTCCTCCTCCCCCGGGCGCGCGCGAGGCCCCGAGCGCTGGCGGGCGCCTTGGGACTCTGGCCGCTGGAGAGGCCAATGTGGAAGAGGACAGCGATTTCGCGGGCGAGGGCGACGCCGGCGGCGGCGGCGGCGGCGGCGGCGGCGACGGCGGCAGCGACGTAGCCCCGCTCCGTTCCGACGCTGCCCGCTGCCAGGCCATGATGGGCATCTGACGCCTCGCTGCAGGCGGTGGGGCAAGCCGCGGCCGCGCCCGCCGCCGGCGCCTGCCGGCATTGTACAGTACAGCGAGTTGGCCGCGCGCAGGCCCCACGACCAGGGTTCGTTGGCCCGCGTCTGCTGCGGCGCAGGCCGTGAGGCATGATGATGGTGGTGATGATGATCATGATGTTGATGATCTTGACGGTGATGCTGTTGCTGATGAAGGGTGGTGAACGATGATGGAGGTGCTGATGAGGATGATGATGATGATGATGATGATGATGATGATGATGATGATGATGATGATGATGATGATGGAGGTGCTGATGAGCATGATGATGATGGTGCTGATGACGCTGACGACGATGATGGTGGTGATGATAATGATGTTGATGCCGCTGATGACGATGATGGTGGTGATGATGATGACGATGGCGACGACGATGGGTGCTGATGATTTGTGAGCATGATGGTGCTGATGATGATGCTGACGACGACGATGGTGATGATGATCATGCTGATGCTGTTGCTGCGCTGATGATGGTGATGCTGATGATGTTGATTATGGTTACGGTGGGTGTGCTGATGATGACAATGATGATAATAATGGTCATGATGATGTTGATGGTGATGATGATGATGATGATGATGATGCTGTTGCTTATGGTGCTGATGAGGATTGGGTAGGAGGATGGTGATGATAAGGTTGTTGATGGTGCTTGTTGAATATGGTGCTGGTGATTGCGGTGTTGGCGATGTCGATGACGAGGCTGATGATGAAGATAGAGTACTCTTGATGATGCTGGTGGTGGTGATGATGGTTGTAGTGATGATGACGCGGTCGATTCGCGTGATCATGATGATGTTGATGCTGTTGTTGATCATGTTGATTGTGATGCTGATGCTGATGCGTATGATGATGCTGATGATGGTGATGTCGATGCTGATTATGATGATGTTGATGCTGATGGTGATGAAGACGATGCTGATGCTGAACTTGGCGGTGATGCTGATGATGATGATGCTGACGATGGTGATGGTGATGGTGAGGATGATGATGCTGATGCTGATGGTGGTGATTATGGTGATGGTGATGTTGAGGATGATGATGATGATGATGATGCTGATGATGAAGATGAAGATGAACATGATTATTGTGATGGTGCTGATGATGGTGATGGTGGTGATGCTGATGCTCATGCTCATGATGCTGATGCTCATGCTGATGCTGATGCTGATGCTGATTATGACGGCGAGTGAAAGGGCCCCCGAGGTGCATTTTGAGCCTGTTTCGATCAAGACGTCCTGGGTGGACCGCAGGAAGTCGTGGAAGTCGCTTCAGCCGTCTTCGTGGTTCTCGGAAGCCCCGCAGAAGACGTGTCATGGAATAGAGACTTGGCCTCGCCCGGACGTGTGCATTTTTTCTTCGGCGACGGCCAGCGAGCAGCATGCACGGCCAGCCAGCAGAAAACGCACGCGCGAGACCGAAACATGCACGGGGAGTGGACGTCCGAGCGATGGCAAGGATATCCCCAAGAGTTCGAGTATCCAGCCTGGCTGGATCTTGAGCGCACGCGAAGCGCGCGCGATGGTTCTAGTAGATTATATAAGTATATGTGTGCATGTACAACTACATCCAAGTAAGAGTAATACTAGCCCCCCCGTGCAAGAAGCAACTGGTGTGTTCCTGCACACCTCCCCCCCCACTCCCCCAATGTCAATGTTCAATGCGGTGCCGATGTTTTTTCGAACTTCGCCGGTCGCGCGATGAACACTGAAATGGGAGGCTGGGCCCACCAAACACCAGTTGCTTTTCGCACGGGGTTGTAGGGAGCCGATTTCGAATCTGAGGAGGAGGAGAAGGACGACGATCCATGCCAGGAGTTCTATCCGTATCCACCGATACGGGGACGTGCCCTTGAGGAGCGCTGGGATGGTTCCACATGGATCCGTAGAATAGAATCAATGCACACGTGCATGCTGCCCCCGGGGGGGGGGAAGTATTTCTGTCCAGCGCCACCCGAGGTCATCCGAGGGGCACGTCTTCATGTTTGTGCTTCTCTGCACGCCTCCCGCGCGGAGAGGCCGTGGCCGTGGCCGTGGCCGGTGAACCCCGATCGAGGAAGCGGTAGTGTCCGCAGCTCGCGCCGCGCCGCGCGCGCCGGGACAGCCCCCCCGATCGGGGAAACGTAAGACTCGAGCAAGCCGGAACTCGGTTTTGCCAACGTTTTTTGCCGAGCGCGTTCTGGATTTCGACGGTCCAGTTTTCGCGGGATGTATGATGTCTGCAGCGAGAGCCCTCGTCAGATTTCGGATTGGGTCTCGTCATTTCTATGATGGCCCCGTCCCGAGTCTTACGTCTCCCCGACCCGAGCCGGGCAGCGGCGACCGATTGGCTGGAGCGCCGGCGTGCCCTGCGACGTGCTCGCGCTCCGTGGGGGTTCCTGCCCGCCGTTCTCTCTCTATCCAACTCCGCCGGTGCGTGCCTCCCCGTCCTCCCGTGCAGATTCGAGGAGGAGGAGGAGGAGGAGGAGGAAGGGAGGAGGAGGAGGAAGACGAGGAGGAGGAGGAGAAGGAGGATGTAGATGTCGCTGGCGCATCCTCCTCCCCGGTCCTCACCGTTGGCCTGCGCCTTCCCTCACCCCCCCCCCTTGTTCGTCCTGCTCCACCTCCCTTAGCCTGCACCCCCTCTCCCTTCTCCCTCTCCTCCCCCGTCTCCCGTCTGCCCTCGTCGGACCAGACGAGAGGGTAGGACAGGGAGAGGGATGGGGCACGAAATCTGCTGCGTGCAGCTGGCTTCCGCCCCGCCGACGGGCCCATGCTTCAACACATGGGCGCATCCCGGCGCCAGGAGGCGCTAGGAAAACCGGTTACGTGAGCTGATTATCTGCCCTGCCCTGTGCTATCCTGCCCTTTCCGTCCCCCACGACCTATCCCACCGCTTTGAGCGCCGTCACAAGATTCTTCGTTCGCTCTGGTTGCCCTCGAAGAATGAGAGGATCCTTTGGCCCCGATCTTGCAAGGAGAGCATTCATTGGAGTCAAGGTTGTGCTAGAAAGGGCTGGGAGCGAGGCGCCGATCGAGAACGAGAACGAGGAGGAGGAAAAGGAGGAGTCGAATGACAAATATAGATAAGTAGGACACTGACAGACGTTGCGAAGCAGCCGCTTGGGTTATGGGATCACGGACTGAGGTGCAGCCACAACCGGTGGATTTCGATGATCATCATTCTGCGTGCCGCACTCCGTTTCGGCGCGCTGCAGCTTGCGCCTTGAGGATTCGGCGTGGATCACTGCGCCTTTTGGCTTCTCGGTCACAGCTCAAACAAACTGTTTTACGATCTACAGATATATATATATATATATATATATATATATATATCCCCTGGAATTTCCCTTATCGAATTCGGAACCGCCAACTGTTTGATGCACTTGGCAGTCACAGTTCCTCCTCCTCCTCCTCCTCCTCCTCCTCCTCCTCCTCTTCCCCCTCCTCCCCTTCCTCCTCCCCCGCTCCCACCCACCCCTGGCTGCCTCCCCGCACTTCCTCCCTCCCTGCCTCCCTGCGGCGCCGGCCCGTTCCCCCCCCCGTTTCGGAGCCGAGCCCGCCCCGCCCACCTGCTCATCCGGCGCGCCGCGCGCGCCCGCGCCGCGGGGATGCTCGGCGGCGGCGTCGTCGGCAGCGGGGGGCTGAGGCGCCTCGCCGGGGGAGCCCCGTCCTCGCAGTCGCCGCCACGTTTTGTTGTGTCGTCGGCCCTCCCACCTTCGCCTTCCGCCTCCCTCTCATCCCTCTCCCTCTCCCCCACCCCGTCCTCCGCCTCCCACGATGCAGTGAATGTGAGCGAATGTGTGTGTGTGTGTGTAAGTGTGTGCGTGTGCGTGTGTGCATGTGTGTTTCATCCTTTTCTGGGCCTCTGGGGGGCTCCTCGTCGTCACGCCTGGGTTGTCCTTGAAGTCCGTGTTCGAACGCACCCCAAGACAGGATTGACGGTCGATTCTCGATGGGGGGTCCTCGCCGTCGTCGCCGCCGCCACATCGCCTCTCGCATCGCCTCCTCGTGTCCCTTCCTGGTTCCCCCTGTCTCCTCTTCACCTCCTCCTTCACCCCACATCCTCTCCTCCCACACGCCTGCGGCCGCTCCCTGCTCCCACCCCTTTTCCACCCCAAACATTCCTCGCGAGAGAAGCGCTGCGACGTGATGCAGCAAAGCGGCTGGAGCTCCCGACTGCAATCTTCTGGTGGGGTATTCGAGCTGGATCGACACGTGCAGGTTCCGTGGGCGTGATACGCAGCGAAAGCGCCCGCCGCAATCTCCTCGCGAATGCTCAGATGTCAGGCCCTTCTCTCCCCCCCGCCCCCGGCCCGAAGTCCGCTGCTAGCCAGTCCTCGGACCTCCCAGGCCACCATCCCCGAGCCG
>CAUYUJ010014308.1:82500-115000 GCA_963575745.1 Prorocentrum cordatum
AGGTCTGTCCGTCCCCGACCATCGCCGGGCGCGATGGACGAAAACGAGAATGTCTGCGGGCAATCGTAAGGTCGGAATTCTCCCCCGGGCGGCGCGCAGAGCAGACAGGGAAGGCCGCCCGCTATTCGAAGGGAAGGCGCCAGGCGCCGCGACGAAGTCGGGGAGGCCGGCGAGGAAACGAGGGCCCCGAGGGCCCCAGGAGCGAGGGCATCGCGAGGAAGAGGAGGAGGAGGAGGAGGAGGAGGAGGAGGAGGAGAAAGAGGAGGAGGAGAAAGAGGAGGAGGAGAAAGAGGAGGAGGAGAAAGAGGAGGATGAAGAGGAGGAGATGGAGGAGGAGGCGGCGGAGGAGGGGGGCCCAAGAAGCGAGGGCATCGAGAAGAGGAGGCGGAGGAGGAGGAGGAGGAGGAGGGCCCCAGAAACGAGGGCATAGAAGAGGAGGAGGAGGAAGAGGAGGCGGAGGTCGCTAGGGTCGTTATGCCATGTAAGGTCGCTATCCATGTCGCGTAGGACCCGTTTCTGATCGCCACCAACTATTCTCAGCCCTGGGGCGCATCTCTCCGTTCGATTCTAAAGGAGGGTGGGGGTTAACATGGTTCGGGAGTTCCCGAGCGGAGGGATCCCTCCCTCAGAAATCGTAGGGGGGTGGGGGTGGGGTTCACATGTGGCCACCTGTAGGTCTAACCGTACGGTGGGTTCATGCGGCGATGGCGCGCCAGCGACGCCGGCGAATGCGTTCAAGGTTGAATCTTGCGACGCGGCAGCACCGCAGGACACTTTCCACTGGATCCGACGGCATTCAACCTGGAACGATCGGTGCCGCGACCGACTCGAGGTTGCTCGATGCATCTGCAGGAAAGGCCCCCTATCCCTAATAGTCTTGGCCCTCCTAACTGATGTCCCCTCCCACAGGACTGGGGGTCCTTTTTGTTGCTAATCACCCGAGGGCCGCGTATTGAACACATCTGGATGCCGCATGCCTGGGGTTGGTCGCCCTCCTGCTGCTTGCCTCGGTGGTGTTTGGCCTGCTGGGCACCTGGCTGCCACGGGGTGCGCGCCGGGCTGTTACGGGCCGCGCCGGCCCCCCTGCTCCCCCGCCTCTGTGGGGCAGCGTCCGCTGGAAGAGATCTACGGGGTGGGGGTTCCCTCGGGCGTCGAGTACCCCAGACGCCCCGGGCCCTGGGGTCGTGCAAAATCACGAGGGGGGGGGCATCTTCGGCGTCTGGGGGCCCCAGCCTGGCCTCGGGACCGTCCAAGAGCGGTCCAGGATACACGACGTCGGGGGTCTGGGAATGGGGGGTCGATCATTGGGGGGGGGTGAGGAGAGGTGTACCTGTTGCACCCGAAGCACAGGGGCCCCCTGGGGCCCAAAGGGGGCGCGAAGGGGGCACGTGTCTCCCCCCCTCCCCCAAGAGATATCGCCCCTCATGAATGATCGCCCGGCTCCCTGGGGCTGGCCCGCCAGAGGTGCGGGGGGGCCACTCCGCTCGTGCCCGCCCGCTCGTGCCCGCCGGTGCCCCGCGCCCGCCTCGGAGGTGCGGCTGCCTGAGGAGGCAGCGCGGAGGAGGCAGAGTCCCTTTCGGACTCCCCGTTCTCGACTCATCCCCCTCCCCCTCGGGCCCCCCGTCGTCCTCACATCGGGTCCTCACCGCCCCTCCTCGGAGCTCCTCGTTCTCGTCTCCTCGTCCCCCCCTTCCTCCCCTCGGACTTGTCGCTATCTCCTTGGAGTGCTCGTTCTTTTCTTCGCCTCAGATTTTCCGTCCTCCCCTCCTTGTCATCGTTCTCATCGGACTCCTTGTTCTCCCATCCTCCTCCCCACTCTTCTTGGACTCCATGTTCTCTCCTCCTCCCCTTCCTCGTCCTCCTCCTTCCCTTCCTCGTCGTCCTCAACATTCTCGTCGTCGGACTCCTCACTCCTCCGTCTCGCTCTCCTTTTTGATGTGGGGCCCGCGCCAGGAAGCTGAGAAGAGCCGCCTGCACTCCGCAGAGAAGCGCTTCGGCGTCGTTTGGGACGACCTTCACGCCTACAAGGAAGCATGCCATGCCGCTCCCAAACGCTCTCCGCCCTCCTTTCCATCGCCTCTCATCCTCCTCGGCCTCGCCCCGGCTCGTCCTCGCCCCCAGCAGTTTCGACTCTGTCTCCTCATCTACCTCCTCTCCTACTCGTCCTCCTCCTTCTCCTCTTCCTCCTCTTCCTCCTCGTCGTCGTCGTCCTCCTCCTCCGTAGCCATTTTGGCTCAAGCGGCTCGCGCTTGCGGGCCAACCGGGTGTTTCTTTCACGAGGCTTGGAAGGCCATCTCTCAGAGCTGCGGGAGCCCCGGCGGTGAATGGCACCGCCCGATGGCCAGGTGTTGCTGGGGCCGCGCGTACCTCACTGCGGCTGCTCCTGTGGCTGCGCGGACAACTGGGCGTCGAGGATCGCGTGCCGTCAGTGCGGGCGCCCTGCTGCGCAGAAACACATCCAAGCGGTACGCCTGGCTGCGTCAAGGGCTAAGCCTGCATCGCGGCCGTCTGGTCCAGGACCCAAGCAGCCCATGGGGCAATGGGCGAACGGCCCGCCAAGGAGTGCCAACGCGAAGTTGTTCAAGCACCTCCAAGACCTGCAGCAGCAGGTTGCGAAGCTCATTGGAGGCTCTCGGCCCGAATCTGGGGCTGCGCCGCCATGGGCTGGGGGGGGGGGGCGGGGGCAAAGGCAGTGAAGCCTCCCCCCCCCACTGCTGGGCAAGATGTGGTCGCCTACCTCAAGAAGCTCGGGGCCGACAGCGCTGCCATCGTGGCTGTTGAGGAGGCGGAAAAGAAGGCTACGGAAGCAGGGAAGAAGTCGGCCCCCCAGCGCGTTGGCGGGTCCAGAACTTCAAGACCAAGCTCGGCAAGCTCGAGGCGAGGGTCAGTGATATTGAGCGGCAGCGCGAGTCCTTGGACGAGGAGCTTGCGACGGTCAACGAGTCCTTTGCTAAAGGGCGCGAGGACTTGGCGCAGGCGCAGGAGCTCCTGTGCAAAGCCCATGCCAGCGAGCTCGACGACCTGCTCAAAGCCGTGTCGGCAGTTATCGCACCGTCCGTCGTCGAGTCCACGGAGGGGAAGGAAGCGCTGGAGAAGCTTCAGGGGCTGCAGCGTGCAGCCGAGGAGGCGAAGCGCGCTGCTGATGATGCTGCAGCAGCTGCTGGCGCTCCTGCTCCTGCCCCAGGAGGGAGTGGCGAGCGCGTGCAGCCAATGACGGCGACGGGGTCGACATCGACATGGAGCTGCTGGGGGCTCCGCAGTGCAGGAGGAGCTCAAGGCTGCTGCCCCAGGCGAAGCTCAGGCGGCGTCCAAGCGCAAGCATGCCCGAGCTGTCGCAGCGCTCGGGTTCACGCGAACACGGCGGCTTTGACGACCAGCTCGGCTGGGTCTGGAGCAACGTTGAGAACGCTGCCGAGGCATGTGCACTCGATTCGCAGGCATGGCCTGAGCTTTGGCTCGGCTGGGCGGCTGCCGAAGCTGAGGGGCGCGGGCCCGAAGGGCAGGAGGGGAGGGGATGCAGGCCCCATGCGGCAGACCCTCCAGCGCGCATGTGCTTCGAGTTCAAGTGCGAGCTGTGCTTTTTCGGCGTCTCCCTGCGCTGCCCCAACTGGCCGGGGATGCGCCCCCCCTGGGCCGGAGACAAGTGCAAGCCAGACAGGGCCCACGGGACCGACCTCAGCGGCTGGGACATCGTCGGCGGCCTGGAGGTCGGGTGCTACCTCCTCCTCCTCGGGCCCGCCGCCGTCTGGGAGCTCGTTGGCTTTGGGGCGCAAATCCTGGGGGCCCGTGGGACTCCCGGGTTCGCCGTCGCCGGGGCGGGGGCAACGGCGCGCGAGGGGGGCGGGCAGGGCGTTGGCTGGGCGCAGACACCAGGGAGCTCGGCTATTGAACGAGCTGCCCACCCTCCCCCCCACGTCAGTCAGGGGCCGACAGGAGGGGGCGTGGACCTCCTGATCGTAATCTTCTTGCAGACGGATGTGTCCCTAGTGTAGCTCAGGGACCTGCTGATCTGCCCATCGCAGGCGCCAATGTCAACCTTTGGTCGACCGCGGACACTGTAGTGAACTGGGTCCGCGACAGGGCTGAAGCTGGAGATCCCGAAGTTGCTTCGTGGGGCCCTTGTTCAGGATAAGTTCCGGGTGGTCGCCCTCCAGGGGGCTCATCTGAAGGCGCCCGACAAGGGTATCTCGGCCCAGGGGTGGGCCCGCTGAAATGGGTGCCAGATGTCTCTTGGGAAGGCCATCGGCGCAGGAGGAGCGGGGGTCTCGGACGCGGGGGAGATCGCCTCGAAGCCCTTGGAGTTCCTAGGAGTAGGCAACTATGACGGGGGGATCGTAGGCCGGGTCGCCAACGCTGGTTTCGACGAGAGCCTTGAGATCAACAGTGTCTACTTGATCAACGGCATAAGTGTTGCAGTGTGGAGATTTTTTTTTGGGGGGGGAAGTGTTGGGCGCGATCCACCCTTGCAGCAGGAGGCCGTAGATCGTCCAAGGGGACAGGATACACGCCCGCGGCCCTGTCGCTCTCAGGCGGGGTTCAGCACGCGCACGGCGCGCTGGCTGCGCCCGACAAGCCGACTTGCTTTTCTTGCGCTCTTAGGACGGCCTCGGGGGAGCTCTGGAGGAGGGGATGACGGATCATGATAATGGAGGTCGGGAGTTGGACTTCTTTGTTGCGTCGCCGGTCATCTGCGCGTGGGTGAAAGACGTCCAGGTTGTCCAAGGAGCGCCTCTTTTTTCCCCCACTGTCCCGTGCTGCTTCGGATGGGGAACCTCTGCCAGGCCGCAGTGTTCTCGCAGCAGACGCGTTTTAAGCTGTTCAGCGCCGCGCTGATGGGCCCGTTGCCGCAGGAGCGGGACGTCCAATGAAGTGACCCTCTAGACACTAACTTCGGCGCCTCGTCTCGGGAATGGTTCAACGAAGCCTTGGCTAGGTTGGTTGAGATCCATGGGATCTGTGACCCAAAAGGTTATGTTGGTCGGTCTGCTGGGCCCCCGACCCGCAAAGTTCCCTTTGCTGCCCTCTTGGGGAGGGATCGCCGCCGTCGTTTTTCCAAGCAAGCGGTCTGCTGGATCTCGTTCGAGGCACTGCCCTGGAAAGTCAGGGCCATCAGCTTGGGGAACCCAGGGGGCAAGGGGGGGGGGCGCTGCTTGGGTCCTGGAAGTCCGAGCTATCTAACATCCTCGACGATTTGGAGTTGGTCGGCGAGGGGCCCGCCAAGGCCCAACTGCTGGCCATGATCTATGCTTCGTTGGCTACTGGCCCTTGGGACACGGAGATCCACGAAGGCATCGATAAGGAATGCACTCGTCGCCAGCGGCTGGGCTCGCCCATGCAACTGGCGAAGTGGAAGGAGTGGGCCAAGAAAGCTGTTACTGGAGAGGGTCAAGCTGCTCGCGCCTTCGCCATGCACCAGGACACGAGCGTCTTCCCGAGAGGTATCGCTGCTGATTCTCGGCTTCCTGTGGCTCGTCAGGCCGCCTTTCAGCAGCTGCTAGATGCGCGGCATCCTATCTGGCTTCGCGCTGGGCGCGGCCCTGCTCCCAGCACCTGGGGGGCCCCAGCCGAGGAGCCCGACCTCTCCCCGCTCAAACTGTTTCGTGTATGTATGAAATATGGGCCTTCGGCGGGCCTCGGTTGGGATGGCTTTCGTCCGCGGTGGGTGCTGCAGCGTCCTGAAAATCACCAGTTTCGCCTCTTGGAGATTCTGGCGCTCTTCGAAGTGGACCCTGGGGCTTTTATTATGTTTCTTACCAGTGTGGTATTCCTGGACATACCGTCCGTCCGGTGAAGATATATATATATATATATATATATATATATATATATATATATATATAGATATATATATATATATATATATATATAAAAGCTTTGGAGCCGGTTGAGGCAGCCATATTGTCGCTCTTGGGGAAAACCTCGCGTGTTCGAGTTGTTGTTCCCAACCCTCCTTGGTTGGGTATTCGTTTTGAATAGACCAGTGTTGTCTCCACTCCTTCCTTCCTCCTCCTCCCTCCCTCCCTGCCTCTTCCTGTCTTGCCTGCGGGGGGCTGCGATCTGTGAAGCTGTCGCCATTTTCGAGGCCTGCTGGGGGGCCCAGCGCACTGAGGGCCACGGGCAGATTCAAACTAGACCTCGCCATCCCTGGGGGGGCTGCGATCTGTGGAACTGTCGCCACTTTCGAGGCCATCTGGGGGGCCCAGCACAGTGAGGGCCACGGGCAGATTCAAATTGGACCTCGCCATCCCTGGGGGGGCTGCGATCTGTGGAACTGTCGCCACTTTCGAGGCCTGCTGGGGGGCCCTGCACAGTGAGGGCGACGGGCAGACCCAAATTAGACCTCGCCATCCCTGGGGGGGCTGCGATCTGTGGAACTGTCGCCACTTCCGAGGCCTGCTGGGGGGGCCAGCACAGTGAGGGCCACGGGCATACCCAAGTTAGACCTCGCCATCCCTGGGGGGGCTGCGATCTGTGGAACTGTCGCCACTTTCGAGGCCTGCTGGGGGGCCTGCACAGTGGGACCTCGCCATCCCGCTGCGATCACTGTCGCCAAGGCCTGCTGGGGGGCCCAGCACAGTGAGGGCCACGGGCAGACCGACCTCGCCATCCCTGGGGGGGCTGCGATCTGTGGAACTGTCGCCACTTTCGAGGCCTGCTGGGGGGCCCAGCACAGTGACGCCACGGGCAGATTCAAATTAGACCTCGCCATCCCTGGGGGGGCTGCGATCTGTGAAACTGTCGCCATTTTCGAGGCCTGCTGGGGGGCCCAGCACAGTGAGGGCCACGGGCAGATTCAAATTAGACCTCGCCATCCCTGGGGGGCTGCGATCTGTGAAACTGTCGCCACTTTCGAGGCCTGCTGGGGGGCCCAGCACAGTGAGGGCGACGCGCAGATTCAAATTAGACCTCGCCATCCCTGGGGGGCTGCGATCTGTGAAACTGTCGCCATTTTCGAGGCCTGCTGGGGGGCCCAGCACAGTGAGGGCGACGCGCAGATTCAAATTAGACCTCGCCATCCCGGGGGGGGCCAGCACAGTGAGGCCACGCGCGGATTCAAATTAGACCTCGCCATCCCTGGGGGGCTGCGATCTGTGAAACTGTCGCCACTTTCGAGGCCTGCTGGGGGGGCCAGCACAGTGAGGGCCACGCGCGGATTCAAATTAGACCTCGCCATCCCTGGGGGGCTGCGATCTGTGAAACTGTCGCCACTTTCGAGGCCTGCTGGGGGGCCCAGCACAGTGAGGGCCACGGGCGGATTCAAATTAGACCTCGCCATCCCTGGGGGGGCTGCGATCTGTGAAACTGTCGCCACTTTCGAGGCCTGCTGGGGGGCCCTGCACAGTGAGGGCGACGGGCGGACCCAAATTAGACCTCGCCATCCCTGGGGGGCTGCGATCTGTGAAACTGTCGCCACTTTCGAGGCCTGCTGGGGGCCCTGCACAGTGAGGGCGACGGGCGGACCCAAATTAGACCTCGCCATCCCTGGGGGGGGGGGGCTGCGATCGGTGAAACTGTCGCCACTTTCGAGGCCTGCTGGGGGGCCCAGCACAGTGACGCCACTGACAGACCCAAATTAGACCTCGCCATCCCTGGGGGGCTGCGATCTGTGGAACTGTCGCCACTTTCGAGGCCTGCTGGGGGGGCCAGCACAGTGACGCCACGGGCATACCCAAGTTAGACCTCGCCATCCCTGGGGGGCTGCGATCTGTGGAACTGTCGCCACTTTCGAGGCCTGCTGGGGGGCCCAACACAGTGTCGCCACGCGCGGACCCAAATTAGACCTCGCCATCCCTGGGGGGCTGCGATCTGAGATCCCCGCCTTCGAAGTGGCTAGGGTTGCTCAGGGATTGTAACTAATCAGCTTTATCTAGTCCTTGTCCTGTAGCCAGTGTCCTGCGAGTGTCCCGAATTCCGTCTGCAGACATACGTAACCCTCGTTCCGTCATCGCCCCTTTTATAAAGTGTCCTAAACTATTTGCGCCCTGCGTTTGCGCAGGGGTTGGGTACGTCGCCAGGGTAATTTTATTTTTTTTCCTGGAGCTCGGGCCCCGACGCGACATGCGAGCGGGCTGGTTAGGTCCACAACTTGCTCGGTGCTCATTGTCGAGAAGCTGGCTTTGAATCGGCCCCGGCGCTCTTGGACCTGGCCAAATTCTACGATAATGTGAACCATGAGCACCTGCTCGCCGCAGCTAAACGCATCGGGGTCCCTGTGCGCTTGACGAGAGGCTACTGCTCCATCCATTCTGGCTTCCGTGTGCTGCTCTATGGGGGTGCTGCGTCTGCCGTCGTCGAATCGAACGGCGCGATCGTCGCGGGCTGCTCGGGGGCCACAACCTTTGCCAAGGTAATGTTGTTGGGGCCCCTGTTGGAAGCTCGGGGGAAAAGAAGTTTGCTGCGTGTACGCAACGTTGTCGACGATATTACATGTCAGAGCTGTGGGCCCAGAGTTCAGGTTTCAGCTCAGTTATCAGGTGCCGTCGAGCTTCTTTTCAAGAGTTTCGAGCAGCTGCAGCTGCCAGTGGAGTTTAAGAAGTGCGCCGACCTATGCTCGAAGGAGGTCGATAAGTTCCCCTCTCAGGCCTGGCCCCTCCCTACTTCGTGCAGGACGGACACGGCGAGGAACCTAGGCAATGACGCGACTCTGGGAGGCCTGCGCAGGGCCGGGCTCCTGAATGCCAGGGCTTCGGCCGCTTCGTCTCGGGCCAGGAGGTTGAAGAGGCTTCAAGGGGCTGGGGCGGACATCGGGATGGTCCACAGGATGGGGCCTGTGGCGCCGGCCCTCTTGGGCTCTTCGGTTTAAGGAGCGTCTCCCTCGAAGATGGCTGGTCTCCGTATTGGTGCTGCTAGTTCTCTCGGCAGGCTCCAGGATGTCCAGGGGGAAGTCGGAGGTCTGGGGCAAGCATCACCAGAGGTGCCTTCGAGGACTGGTCTCGGGATCTAGTGAGCGCTCGTCTGGGAGCTTGCGCGCAGAAGGTGAAGGAGCTAGGCCCGCTGGTGGCGGAGAGGTTCGCGAGGTGCATCTCCCTCACCCCAGGTCCCTCTTCGACGTCGAGGAGCCCACCCAGACGGTCCACTGGCACCAGCGGCCCGCGACGGGCCAACTCTCAGGGCTGCTCTTCCTGGACGGGTCTGCGAAATACATGGGCCTCGACGGGCTCGCCAGAGCTGTTTGGGGCATAGTTTCGGTCGACAGGTTCGGAAACGTGGCGTTGGCGGCGCGCGGACGTGTCCCTTTGAGTATGGCCCCGCAGCAGACGAGTAAAGACAGGGAAGACTATGCTGTGCATTCGTTGTCGCATATAGGTCTTCCCCCTTCTTCAGTGCGACAACACTTTGGACTCGCTCGCTCGTGGGCCTGGTTTGTCTGAAGGCCCTGGGTCCCCTCGGGCCCACCTTTTGGGCCCTGTGCGGTGCGCGTTTGCTCTCAGCGCTTTCGAGCGCAACGAGACGTCAGGCCATGCAACTGCCGCCGACGCAGAGGCAGGCAGAAGCACCGAGTGGGAACGTCGGGCCAACGGGCGCGCAGACGAGTTTGCGAAGCTCGGGGCAGATTGTCACGGGGTCAGTGAGGAAGATGCCAAAGTGTACAAGGGCTTGCGATGCCTCGCCCGCCATGCGCGCATGTGGGCGGGGAGCGTCGAGGTCACAATGGCGGGGGGGGGGGGCCCGCGGCACGACGGGCCTCGTGCAGCGCTCGACAGGCAGCGATGGCCTTCTGCAGCAGCCCTCGCTCGAGGAAGCTGCGGAAGGCCAGGCCCTGGCAGGCGATCAAAGGGAGGGTGGAGGTTCGTTGGACTTGGGGGAGGAGTGGCGGCCCTTCTCTCGGCAAGTTTTTAGGGCGAACGGTCATGCGTTCCTGGCCTGCCCTGTCTTCGAGCCTCCGGGGGCCCCCAGGAGCAGGTTCCAGTCTTGCTGCGGGCGTGGATCGTTTTTTCCCGGGGACTCCCAACGCTGGAGCTACCACGGGCGGGAATTCAGACCAGCTGAGATGGATTCGGCTGGGTCGGTTCCCGTCGTATAAGAAGGACTTGACGAATTTGTCTCTGGGGGCCCACGAGGGCCTGAACCTCGCCGAGCGCAGGGTCCTGCTGCACGAGGATTGCCCCCCCCCCCCCCCCCCCGAGCGTCTCAGGTCCCATGGCGGGCTACTTCGCAGGGGGCTTCGCCCCGCGAGAGCAGATTTTGAGTTCTGTCGGCCTCGTCGAGTCGGATCTACCCTGGGTCAGGGACCTAGGGACCGCCTCCCTCCGAGCCTCGCGCAACGGCGTCGAGTCAGATTCGGAGGCTTCCGGCTTTGGCTGAGAGTTGGTGACGTGCTGGCTGTAGGCCCGTCCCCAACACCTCCTCCTCCTCCTCCTCCTCCTGCTCCTGCTCCTGCTCCTCTTCCTCCTCCTCCTCCTCCTCCTCCTGCCCACTACATCGTTGTAGATTGCCAGACGTCACAGCAGGAGAGGCCGCATTTCATGGCCATGGATCCGTGCAGCATTCCTTTGCCATTCCATTGCCATTTGAGGTCTCTTTGTTGCGCTGAGACCTTGCCGGGGGATGGAGGCCGGGCTGGCGAGGCTGCTCCACGACGTGGGGCAGGCGCTGACCACCGCCTTCGTCGTCCGGGCCTCGGTGGCCGACTGCCCGGATTGCTGGTGCAGTCCGGCCTTGCACTGCCCAGCGCTGCAGTGCACGTGCCCCAGCGGCGAGGGCACCCTGGCGGCCGCCGCCACCCCGGGGTGCCCCGGGTCCCAGCTGGCCTGGGTGGCAGGCCTCTCGCTGCTCCTGGGCGCCGTGCTCGGGGCCGCGGCCGTCTCGTGGGCTTTGCGGCCTCGCCCGAGGGCGCTTGCGGCGCCCGCCGCGGCGCCCGTGGAGGCGGACAGCGCGCCGGCGGGCGACGACCTCGCGCACCCCGCGCTGGAGCAGGCAAAGGCCTTCCGCAGGACGCCGGGTGCCGCCGCCTATTGAAGATGGCTGCTGGGCCGTTGGCTGGAGGCTTCCACCTGACCAGGTATCGAGTGGGAGGCCCCGCTCTGTATCATGAGCGACTGGACATATTTCGCTCAGGGTACGTGATGACCCCGGACTTCGACGATTACGGCGAGACCACGAACCCAGACGCGGACGTGATGGAGATCCACTTCGTGCACGGGCAGGGCGGCAGGGCTGGAGGCATCCCGGAGAACCGGGTCTGCAGGTTTCGCCGCCTGCCCACGGCGGCCGAGATCTGGAGCGCCCTCCGCCGCGGGGCAGCGCTGGGGTACGGGCCGATGCCCGCTGGGCCCTTCCTCCTCACGCTGTCCGCGGTGAACTGTGCAGGCGCGCCGGCGGGCAGCATATCGCTGGCGGACCCGGCGATCGTGGGCCCCCCGCCGGGCGGCGTGGCCGGAGCTTACCCAGCGGCAGCGGTCCCAGGCGCGCTGGCGCTTCCTGGGGCGGCCCCGCCAGCCCCACCGGCGGCCGCGGCCGCGCCAGCGCCGGCAGCCGCGGCCCCAGCCGCCGTGGCCCCCGCCCCCGGGGCGGCCGCTGCTCCAGCGGGTCGGGCGCCGGCGGTGCCAGACACCGCGGCGGTGGCGCCGCAGCCGAGCGGGGAGCCCGCGCCAGGCTGGCACTGGGTGGCCGCCGAGGACGTCGACGGCGCCGTGACGTTCGGCACGAAGGTGGCCGTCGGGGTGCCGGGCGGAGCGACCCTCGTGGGCCGCGCGGGGCGCCGCGGGCTTCTCACGCTCGCCGGCGGCGCCGGAGCCAGCGCGGCGCTGCTGCAGGACAGCGAGATCCCGTGGTTCACGCAGGAGTACCGCGGGAGCGACGCGCGCACGCTCGAGATCCCGCCAGGAGCCGGGCAGCCAGGCGGCAACTCTCGGGAGTGGCGCGAGGTGGTGCAGCTCTGCCGCGAGGAATCCGTCCCGGGGTTTGGCGTAGCTCCGCCGAGGACGGCGCAGTGGCGTGCCAAGTACCAGGTGAAGGAGGGGGGCCCGGTCCTCCATCATGAGATGTGGAAGTCAAAGCGCAAGCTGAACCCAACCGACTTCGGGGTGGACATGCACGAGACGATCTCCAAGATGATCGAGGCCATGGGCTCGGCCGACCACCTGGACGTCTACAACTTGGCGAGCGCGGAGCTCGGCTACAGGAAGCTCCAGCTCATCGAGCACTACTGGGACGACAGGAGCGCGGAGCAGCAGCAGCAGCACAACATGCGGATGCCCTTGGAGGAGGCCTTCGCATTCATGGGAGGCTCGAGGTCTCCCTCGATGGTGTGCCCCGAGCTGCTCGATTCGGTGTCGAAGGAGCTGGAGCGGATCCACAGCATCAAGAAGAACGCGAGGAAGCTGAGGGAGGAGCAGAAGGCCAACAAGGGCGGCCGGGACGCTCCTCCCCCGAAGTCATGATGCTGGGCCCGCCCCCGGGACTGCCTCGACCCGGGGGTAATGCAGAAGAGGTGGTGGGCGGAGGCGACGACCACATGCAGCGGTCGCTCCTGCCCTTGCCAGTCCCTGACTGGCGTCGCGCGCAGGCTGCTGCCGGCGGCGGCGGCGCTCGCGCAGCGCGGCGTCGCCGCGCCAACAGGACGCTGCAGGGTGAGCTCGTGGCCGAGCTAGTAGTGGCGCTCAACCAGCTGGATGCCGGCTCTGATGACCCGCCGCGCCGTGCTGGCCAGGAGCCCAACAGGATGCAGCAGCTTTGCCTGGAGCATCTCGCCGATAGCTGCGCGGCGATGGGCTCCATTCCTCCAGACTTGTCGACCGAGGTGGCCCTCCGGGAGCTCCAGGTTGGCGCCGGCTACTCCGACGGCGAGCCCGTCACGGTGGCCCCCTTCGCGCACGACCTCGTGTCTCTGCCAGCTGTGGGCGGCACGCCTGTGCCCCTGAGCCAGTTGTTGGGAGACGACGGTCCAGACATCGTGCGAAGGTTCATCGCTTCGAAGGTTTTGCCAATTCAAAGCGCCGAGATTTTTAAGAAGGAGGCTGGCTTCGCACGCCCTTACCTGGATCCAGTGCTGCGGCAGCCCGCGGCCTACCTGGCCTTCGTCGAGAGGATGAGGGACGGTGGCATGCTGGAGTTCAGGGTCGATGAGGGCAATTTTGAGGAAGTCGGTCTATTCACCGTTTGGAAGAAGGATGGTCGCCAGCGCCTGGCGATCGATTGCAGGGGCAGCAACTTCAGGTTCGCGGAGCCCGACAAGACCAGCTTGGCGTCCGGGGGCAGCTTCAGCTCCATCGAGCTGGCGCCGGGCGAGGTGCTGTGGACGGCGGGAGTCGACATAGCGGACGCCTTCTACAACATGGGCCTGCCGCCGGAGCTCCGGCACCTCTTCGCGCTCCCGCGGCTTCGGGCAGCGCAGCTCGGAGTGCGTGAGCTGGGCGGGCGTCCAGTTCCAGGCCGCGCTTGGGTGCGCCCGTGCTTGGCCGCTTTGCCTATGGGCTGGACGCATGCGCTCGACTTTTGCCAGAAAGTGCACAGAAATATCTTACTCCAGAAGGGAGGGTTTGAGAACGTTCCCGAAGTGGTCGATGGTATGCCGACGCCTCCCATCCAGGACGGGGCCTACACAGCCTATGTTGACAATTTCATTTCCTTTGGTGTGAATCCTGACAGGCCTGCGGCCCTCCTGAGGTCGGCCCAAGAGGCCTTGGGCAGCGCGGGGCTCCCTCTTCACGATCCTGATCTTCCCGCCTCTGTGTCTGAGCAGCTGGGTTGGGTCTTCGACGGAGAGCGTGGAGCTGTGAGGCCGAAGAGTCGTCGTGCTTGGAGGCTTCGTCTTGGGATCCAGGGTTTGCTTGCTCGTGGGCACGCTTCGGGACGACAAGTAGGGAAGATTGCTGGTCACTTCGCGTTCATTGCTATGTCGAGGCGCCCGCTCTTGGCCGTATTTAGTTCTGTGTATGCCTTCTCGAGGAAGTACTTCGATCGGGTGATGAAGCTGCCGCCGTCTGTCCGCCGTGAGCTTCGTTGGGCCGCCTCCCTGATCCCCCTGGCCTGGGCTGATCTCCGGGCCACCTGGTCTCCCAGGGTCTACGCGAGCGACGCTAGCGAGGAGGGGGGGGGCGCGTGCCAGAAGGAGGCCGGCCTGGGAGCAATTCGTGGTGCTGGGAGGTACGGGGAGAGGTGGCGATTTCGACGAGCAACTGCTTCGCGACCTCGCGACTGCCTCTTCGAGCAGAGCGACCCGCCGACCGCCGACACCGCGAAGGTCGAGCCGATCGCCGAGTTCGTCGTGTCGCCGGAGGTGGGGCCCGTCGTGTCGCCGGAGGTGGCGGTGGAGGATCCAGAGGGTAACTTGTGGAAGGTCCCGGAGGTGGAGGAGGAACTGTACGGGGGGAGGTGGCAGGTCGTGTCGAGCGGAGGGTGGGCCCGGTCCGAGAAGATCATCGTCCTCGAAGGTCGGGCGCTCGTTCATTCTCTTAGGCACGCACTTCGCGACTCGAAGTCCTTCGGTAAGCGTATCCTCTTCCTTTGCGATAGCATGGGGCTCGTGTGTGCTATGGAGAAGGGCCGCTCCTCAGCTGGGGGCGTCCTCCGCGTCGCCCGGCAATGGGCCGCCTGGTGCCTGGCGGGCGCGGTGCAGGCCTCGGTGCGCTGGATTCCGTCTGAACGGAACGTCGCCGATGCGCCGTCGCGCCGCCGCATCCCCCTCGGGGTTTGGCTCGACAGCGCCGCGGCGGACACTGCCGAAGGCTTCGAACAGTGGGCCGTCCGGGACGCCGGGCGCAGCAGCCAGCAGGCCGACTGCCGCAGCGCCGGCCTCGAGCTCGCCGAGCTGGCCGTCCGCGAGCCTGCCGTCGGCGCTCTGCGGGGCGCCCGCCGGCCCGCACGCCCTGCGGCGAGGCGGTCCGCTGGCCGAGCGGCCCCCGCCTCGGAGGGGGCGGCACCTGAGTGCAGTCGCGGCCCAGTCGCGCCAGGAGCAGCGGGCGCCGCCACCACCCGCGGCCCGGAGCCGCAAGATGGCGCGAGCTGCGAGGCGCGGGCAGGGAGCTACTGCTGCTGCTCGTCGGACGGCGCTCCGAGGCCCTGGATCGCTGCTGCAGCGGGCGTCGGTGACTCCGAAGACCGTGGCCCAGTACGACGGTCTGTGGCAGGACATCCTTCGCATGTGGCTGCGGCTGCGTCCGGCGGGCTCCCTGCAGGCGGAGCCGGGCGACGACGAGACGGACTTCGTGGTCGCCAGCTGGATGGACCAGGAGTACTCGTTCGGGGAGCTGGCGCAGAGGGGCACCAAGGGGCTAGCGGCGGTGAAGTACTTCCGGCCGCAGTTCGCAAAGTCGGGAGGGCTCTCCCTTCCGCGCTCGGCGCAGGCCTTGAAGGGCTGGAAGCGGCTCGCCCCTGGGCGGGCGCGGCTGCCGCTGCCGTGGGAGGTCGTCGCGCTGATCGCGCTGGAGCTGCTGCTGACCGGCTTCTGGGCGATGGCGGCTTGGACGATCATCACCTTCCACTGCTACCTGCGCCCCAGCGAGCTGCAGCGGGTTACCGCCGAGATGCTCGTGCCGCCTGTGCCGGGGACCCACGCGGCGAACTGGGCGATCGTGCTGCACCCGAGCGAGGAGGAGATCAGCAGCAAGACAAGGGAGTTCGACGAGACCGTGGTGTTCGATCTGCCGCTGTTCCACTTCCTCGTGCCCGTGCTCTCTTACCTCAAGAGGGAGACGCCGGCCGGGCAGCCGCTGTTCGCATTCCGGCACGCCGACCTGGTGGTCCAGTTTCGGGAGGCGGCGGGGCGCGCAGGGGTCCAGGCTCTGGGCCCGGAGCTGCATATGCTGCGACACAGCGGGCCCAGCCACGATCGAGCGCGCCAGCTGCGGACGCTGCAGGAGATCAAGCTGAGAGGTCGCTGGCACTGCGACTCCAGCTTGAGGCGCTACCAGAAGGAGGGGCGCGTGGGCGAGCAGCTGCAGCGGCTGTCCCCGGGCGTCCGCGCGAGGGCGGTCGAGGCGGCGATGCAGCTGCCGACTTGCCTCGCGAGGCCTTCGCTCGCGCCTTGGCCAGCCGGGGTGCCCGCCTGGTCCAGCCGCAGGTCTTTCTAGAGCTGTTCAGCGGGCATGGCGGGCTCTCGCGGGCGCTTCGCGAGAGGGGCTTCGTCGTGCTCGAGTGGGACATCTGCCGTGGGCCTGCCTGGGACCTTTCGGCAAGGAAGGCCCAGAAGCTCGTGAGAGGCTGGATCCTGGCCGGACAGGTCTGGGGAGTCTTCACGGGGACGCCGTGCCAGACGTGGACGAGGGCCAGGGACACAGGGCCGCTGCGAGAGCTGGGTCAAGCTGGACCAATTCTCCCTTCGCGGCTCCGATCTGACCAGCATCTGATGGGGCTTCCTGAGGTCACCCATCCTGCCGATGTGCAAGCCATTCGAATTGGTAATATTCTTGCCGGTTTCTGTTGCAGTATTTTTGAGTTGATGCACTTGCTCCAGCGCCCAGTGGCGCTGGAGAATCCTGCACGTTCGCGTCTCTGGCTGCTGCCTCGTCTCAAAAAAGCTGCCGCATGGAGTACTAGCCAGCTCGTGTATACGGACATGTGCCAATGGGGGACGCCGTGGAAGAAGCCGACCAAGATTTTAGGGGATCGCGTATCTCTGCAGTCTGTTGCTCGTGAGTGTCATGGCAAGCTCTGCTCTCGCACGGGAAAAAAGCACACATCAATTCATGGCCTCGCTCAGGGAGGCGGCTTTAAGACGAAAGCCGCTCAGCAGTATCCTCCTGCTTTGTGCAAGGCCCTCGCTCGTTGCTTCGATCACGCTCATGGCAGTTCTAAGACGATTGCATTGACCAGTCTTTTTGTTTAACGGTGAATAATTCAGCAGTTTATCGAGATGACCAAGGATTGTTTGGCAGGTTTGCGTTTAGTTGTACCCTCGACTCAGTGTTGTGCAGCTGGTCGTCTGGCTCGCCTCCGCCCGCTGTCCAATCATCTGTGCCGGTGCACCTTCTCTGAAGCTTGCTCGGGCGCGCGGCGCCCCGTAAAAAGGCGTCCTCTGGCCTCGGCAGCGGCGGCGGGAGGCATGCCCACTACTTCGTTGTAGATTGCCAGACGTCACAGCAGGAGAGGCCGCATTTCATGGCCATGGATCCGTGCAGCATTCCTTTGCCATTCCATTGCCATTTGAGGTCTCTTTGTTGCGCTCCCAGCCCTCCCTCCCTCGCGCGTTTAGTTGTACCCTCGACTCAGTGTTGTGCAGCTGGTCGTCTGGCTCGCCTCCGCCCGCTGTCCAATCATCTGTGCCGGTGCACCTTCTCTGAAGCTCTCTCGGGCGCGCGGCGCCCCGTAAAAAGGCGTCCTCTGGCCTCGGCAGCGGCGGCGGGAGGCATCTTCCTCCTCTTCCTCTCTTCCTCCCCGTCCGCCTCCTCCTCCTCCTCCTCCCCCGCCTCCTCCTCCTCCTCCTCCTCCTCCTCCTCCTCCTCCTCCTTATCCTCCTTCTCCTCCTCCTCCTTATCCTCCTCCTCCTCCTCCTCCTCCTCCCCTGCTCGTCCCTATGCTCCTGCGCCCACTCGCGCTCCCTCGCCGTTCGCCGAACGGGGGGGACTGCCCGCGGCGAGCGGCGCAGGCACGGGACGGCCGGTGCCCCATCGCCCGTGCCCCGCGTGTTGTTCTTGTTCCTCCTCCTTCTCCTCCTCCTCCTCCTCCTCCTCCTCCTCCTCCTCCTCCTCCTTATACTCCTCCCCCCTCCTCCTCCTCCTCCTCCTCCTCCTCCTTTTTTCTGCTCCTCCTGTTTCTGCTCCCCCTTTATCCTCCCTATCCTCCCCCCTTTTCCTCCTTCTCCTCCCGATCCTGCTCCTCCTCCTGCTCCTGCTCCTGCTCCTCATCTTGCCCCTCTTCCTCCTCCTCCTGCTCCTCCTCCTCCTCCTCCTCCTCCTCCTCCTTCTCCTCCTCCTCCTCCTCCTCCTCCTCTTCCTGCTCCGCCCCCTCCTGGAGATCTTCTCTAAGCAGTCCGTCGGCGAGAAGTTCCTGTTCTTCCCCCTGCTCCGCCCCCCCTCCTGGAGGCGACGCAAGTGAACGGGGTCTTTTGCGCCGGGGTTGGCGCGTAAGTTGCCCGCGCAATCTCACGCGTCAGCTCCCTCATCTCCAAAGCAGCGTGCCGCGCTGGCGGCGCGCGCAAGCCGCCTCGTAAGGTCGCTGCGTCATCTCGCGTAAGACTCGTTTTTTCATCGTCGCTCTCTTTGAATCCTTTTATAAGACATACTCAGGCCAGAACCTCCTGCTCATCCCCCTGGTCCGACCCCTCCTGGAGACCTTCTCTGGGAAATCCTCCGGCGAGAACCTCCTGCTCATCCCCCTGGAGACCTTTTTCGAAAATAACACCCTGGCGTGAACGGGCGTGAGCGGGCGGGAGGAGGGGGGAGGGGTCCCCGACCTGCCAGAGCGCTCAACACATAGCCTCCCAGACCTGCAGACCTATCTGGACTGCTTAGAAACTCGATTCGATTTCAGATGTCGCGGTCCTGGTGCCATTTTGTTCAGCCCTCGAGGGCCATCGTGCTATTTCTGTGCCCTCGAGGAAGCTCTGGAAGGGAGGGGGGTGCCAGTCACGTCACGATGCGCGCCGGCGCCGTCTGGGAATGCTTCGGAATGCCCGATTTCCGACACGGCGCCGGCGCGAATCGTGATGTGATTGGGGGGCTGTGGGAAGGGGGGGCGGGGCCAGTCACGGGCGCTATCGCAAATGAAGGACAAGCTCCTCCTCATTCCCCTCCGCCTCCGCCTCCCCTGGTCTGCTCACGACTGAAGCCCCCGACCCTGTTTCTGGGGGTTTCAGGTGCCAGATCAACCTTCTCCGCGTCCTGGGCTTTCGTACGGACCTCTGCTTCTTCATCGACGTCACTCAAAACGGTCAGGGAATCTTTCGGTTCATTTTTGAGCTGTCACGTTTGATTGCGAAGGCCGTACGGCCGTTGCCGCTGACCCCGACGGAAAACGAAGACAACGGCGGCGGCGGCGGCGATGCTGACGACGCTGACGTGGGTCAGAGTCCTCATGGATGCTTCTTGGCGTCTCTTCGAAGCGCTCTCGGGGGCCGCAGGGGAACATTTTAGGGGCCTCTTGGGAGCCTCTTGGGGTCCTCTTGGGGGCGTCTTGGGGGCCTCTCGGGGCTTCCTGGGGGCCTCTTGGGGGCCTCTTAGGGCCTCTTGGGAGCCTCCTGGGGGCCTCTTGGTTCCTCCTGGGAGCCTCTCGGGGCCGAGGGATCGAAATGTCCGTTCTGGTCCCTCATCTGGGCACCCTCTAGGAGCCGTCTTGGGGGCGTCGTGGGCGATCTGGCGGCCCTCTTGGGCCGTCTTGGCTCTCTTGGAAGTGCTCCTGGAGGCCTCTTGAGGCGTTTTGCAGGGCTCTTGGGCCGCCTGGAGGCCTTGGACAGATCGTTCGGCGATTCAGGGCTCTCTTGGACCGGTGCTGCCGACCCTGAGCGACGACGACGCCGACGACGCCGCCGACGACGACGCCGACGACGCCCCCGACGTCGACGACCGCATAGTTGTTTATTCGTTTTCGGCGTGTCGAAGTGGTTGATCCCCTCTCGCGCAGGCAAGAGGCAGGGCCCCCCTGCGTCTCCCAGTCGCTGTCGGAGGAGGTCGCCGCCCACCAGACCACCCCAACCCCAACCCGAAGGCTTCCCCTTTGCGTTCCATTCCCGGTGGGGGGGGGGGGGGCGCCGTGGAACACCGAACAAGCACACGTGGAGCCCGCGCCGCCCCCCCAAACCCGAAGTTTGGCACTTCGGGTTAGGTTGGGGTGCTCTGGTAGGTACTCCAGATTTCGTAATAAAGGGAGGGGGGTCTCGTTTCGGGGGGGGGGGGCCTCTTCCAGGCTATCTTGGAGGGCCTGGGGGGGTTCTGGGGACGATGTTTTGGAGGGTTCTCCCACGGGGGAGGTCTGAAATGGCTTGTCTTGGAGGGTCCAGACCGCCTCCCTTTTATTACGAAATCTGGAGTCGGTTGGGGGGCTCTGGTAATTAGGTAGTCGGGAGGCGCCCAGAGCGGAGGAGGCGCTGCTGCCTGCGACGGGCGCAGGCTCGGGCAGCGCCCCGTGGCTCTCCTGCCCGCCCGCTCCGTTTTTTTGTGCGCTGCTTGGTTTTTGTTCTTAGAACCAAACACATAAAGACGTAAACTCTTGGCGCTGCGCGGGGATGCCTTGGATCCGCGCTGGGCCCGCCTCCGCGGCGCGCGGAGCGCGTGAGGGGCGGCGCGGGAGGCTTCAAAGCGCGGGGCGGCCAGGGAGGGGGCCAGGGAAGGGGGCCCCGCGCGGATCCAAGAAATCTGCGCGGAGCGCCGAAAGTTTAATTATGTGTATGGCGTTGGTTCTTCTTCTGATGATGTCAGTTTCCAGTTTGCCCTACGAACGTGGTCGGAATTCGGGCCACGGGAGCGGGCAAAGTGAAACGCAAGGCGCAGTTGTTTTTCCATTTCGGGGGGCCTCCGTGTTATTTGTGATTTCGATTTGTTTTTTTGTTTTCCGTTTTCATGCGCGAAGATGGATTATAAAAAATGGGGTAAACAATTGAAGCAGTTGTTCCTCTTCCTGAGCATCCCCGGTAGTGAAGATTGTCCAAGATGGCCCTCGACGGAGGGGGAGGTCGACCGTGACTTCGTCGACCTCCTCCTCGTCCCAGACATCCTGGTCCTCGTCCTCCTTCATCCCCTTGGCAAATTGATATCCTCCCCACCCACTTCCTCCTCCGCCTCCGCCTCCTGGACCACCGCCCGCCTCCAGGACAGGATGCTCTACCCGACCCTGCCCGTGATGATGAGCGTGGACGAGCTCCCGAAGGAGGGGCCGTGCCCATCCCCCTCTCTGAGCCGTGGGCCCTCGGCCACGTTAGCGGGCGACGCTTCTCCAGCGAGAGCCCTGCTCAGGGAGAAGACAGGGGGACGACGAGGAGCGGGCAGAGAGGTGCATGAGTACGACCTCAGTTGCCTGTCTTCTGTTCGGTGATTCCCACAGCGTGCCTTTCCCACAAGGATGAGAAGCCATGAGGAGAACGAGGGAGAGGATGCGGGGTTTCAAAAGGGCATTGATTTCAAATGCGTTCAGTATGGATTAGGAGGTCCTAGTGTTTTTGGCAGGCAACACCATCCGGAGGAAGCGGATGGGGACAGGGACGGAGATGCGTACGAGGAAGAGGGATCCTGGATACACGACACCATTGGCAAACCGAAATTCTTGCGCACGACGCGCTCGTGATAAGCAGGCAGTCAGGAGACTTCGCGCCATGAGAGGCCCCGGGAGGCCCCAGAAAGCTCCCGGGGGGATTTGATCATCATCTTTCCTATATTCCTCCTCCTCGTCCTCGTCCTCATCCTCCCAGTTCTTTTTTTCCTGCTGGTTAACCCATGCATTCTCTTGCACTCTGGAGTTTGGCTGGCAGCGGCGCGTTGCAAAACACTCTCCTCCTCCTCCTCATCCTCCTCCCCCTCCTCCTCCTCATCCCTTCTCTCCCTCTCTCTGTTCATGTCCTGGAGAGTTCCCACATTTCCCGCGAGTTATTGTGGACCCCCCCCAACCGTCGGAGAGCACGCTGATGCGCGGCCGAAGCGGGCTCCGCCGTGCCGTAGGGAAGACGCGTCCTCGAGGTTTGGCAGGATGTGGCTTCTATCTCTTGCAGTCTCTGTCGCTCTATCTGTCTTGCTTCATTTATTTTGTTTCTCACTCTCGCTCTCTTCTCTCTCTCTCTCTCTTTCCTTCTCTCTCACACCATGCGTGTATGCTTAGGTATGTCTAATTACGTTTTTTTTTTCTCTCTCTCTCTCTCGCTCTTCGTCTTCGCCTCTCTCTCTATGTTTTTGTTTCTCTCTCTCTCTCTCTCTTCGTGTAATCATGGACGTAGCCGTATGTATGTGTCGTCTCTCTCTCTACACACACATATCTATATATACATGTATGTATATGTATAGAGGTATGTATATGTATGGCTCTACCTCTCCATTTCTGATCGTCCTCCCTCGTTCCCTTCTGCCTCCGCTTCCTGATAATCTTCTCTTCTCCGCCGTAAAGCATCTCGTCCTCGTCGTTACTGGTTATGTCTCTTGTTCTTGCCCTCGTGCATCTTCATAACTACTTGCCGAATGAACACCTACGCTCACTCCACAGGCCCATGGTATCGCACCTCTTCCGATAATATATCGAGAGTGCGTGTGGAGTGCGGAGCTGCAGGGAGGTCATCCAGTTTTTTCAGGCGTGGCATTCGGCAGGCAGTTTGCGACCTCCGGATGTCGGACACCTTCTCCGAGACTGGCTGTTCATCCCGAGTTGTTTTGTCACGGTCCCAGGGCTCGTTGATAGCTCCCAGAGGTTGAACATTGCCGAGCAGACCTCTCTCCGCGATAGTCTCACGACGCAGGGCTTGACGTTTTCCCGTCCCATTCTTTCTCCTCCTCCCGTGACCTCGTCTTGCGCGCTTGCCTGCTGGCTTGAGCGGTCTTCGCAGGCTTCCCAGTACGCACGCATGGGCATGCTGTCATCTAGGAGCCCTCTGCCCATCCCGCCACCGTGCCAGGGTTGTGGGTCAGAGTCCTAAGAGACGCTGGCATGGGGCCCAGCGCCAACCTACGGCCCATCCCGCCACCGTGCCCCAGCACCGCGCCTGGGTTGTGGGTGAGAGTTCTGAGGGATGCTGTCATGGGGTCTCTTGGGAGAGCTGTCGGGGGCTCTGGGGGGGGCAATGAGAGGGCCTTTGAGGGGCGTGTTGGGAGTTTCTTAGAGGCCTCTTGGGAGCCGCTTGGGGAGTTCGGGGACCTCTTGTGGGTCTCGTGGCCCTCTTGGGACCTCCTAGAGGCGCCGTGGAGCCGAGGGATCGAAATGTCCCCCCGTCTGGTCTCCCGATTGGGGTTGTCTTGGAGGCCTCTTCAGCCGTCTTGGAGGCCTCTTGAGCCGTCTTGGGCCCCCCTGGAGGCGTCTTGAGCATTCTCGTGGCAATCTTGGGAGCCTCTGGGGCCGTCTCGGAGTGCTCTTGGAGGTTTTGGGCCGTGCTAGAGCGGTTTTGGAAGCTTCCTGAGAAAAGGCGAGGACGTGAGAATCCTTTAAACTCTACCAGAAATCTACAATTTTTTTTGTCTCTAGGGCCCCTCGCGAGTGTGCTCTTGGATGCCTCTTGGGGTGTCGTCTGGGAGGCGCCGCCGCCGTCCTTTTTGCGGGTCCAGGTCCGTCGGTTTCTGTCCCAGGCCGTTTTCACTAAAGGGAGGTTTACTAAAGGGAGGTTTGTCCACCGCCGAGACAAGGTGCCAACACCTCTACCTTTCCCTCGTTTTCCCCTTTTTGGGGCTTCCTGGGAGGCCCTCGTCGCCACCGCTGGCTTCGCCTCGAAATCCCGGTCAGAACGCACCCTGGGAGAGGTCCGGGGAGTGGCGGTATCGGTGCTTCCTAGTTTCCCCAGCTCCTGCCCCCCCGCCCCCCTCGGCCACGCGCACAGGGGGGCAGGGGGAGGCGGGGAAGGCTTCTTGGAGTGGGGCTGCCCCTTGGAGGGCGCGGGCCTGGTCCGAAGATGTGTCGGGGCCGGCGCCCTCCAAGAAGCAGCGTCCTTTCCAGAAGCCTTCCCCCCCTCCCCTCATCGCCCCCCCGTGCGTGCCGCCCCTCCCGCTCTCTCTCTCTCTCTCTCTTTCGCCCTCCTCGCCTCTCTCCTCCTCTCCTCACCCGGTCTCCCTGCGCCTGCCGTGCCGCCCCTCCCTCCGCCGCTTCACCCGTCTCCTCCTCCCCCGCTCCTCCTTTCAAGCAGTGGCGAACCGTCCTGGCGTCCCTATAGTCCTACCAAACAATGTTCTAAGAACCTTCTGTGGTTCCCACAAAATGTTAGAACATTTCTGGTTGGGACTGCCTTGCTTTTTCAATTTGGTTTATGTTCTAAGAACATTGTCTTTGTTCTTAGAACATTTGTGGGTTCTAAGAACATGTCGTGGTAGGACTATATGAATGCCGGGACGGTCGGTCCCTGCTTAATCCTTCCCCTCTCGCCGCCGTATCTGCCATCGGCGTCGACGGCGTCGGCGCTGCCGTCGCCGTCGCCCGTGGTACGTCGCCATCCCCGGCGGCGTCGTCGCCGCGTCCCCGTCGGAGTCGTCGGGGTCGTCGGTGTCGTCGTCGGCGCCTCGCTCGAGGACATCTCCCTGTGCGAGGCGGCCTTCCGCGGGCTTGACCGCTGCATCGAGCAGGCCAGGTCCTCGGTGCGGCCATCGCGTCGTCGTCGTCGTGGAATTTAATGCAGAATGACTACACGCCGGTCGTTGAAAGTAGGTATTTTTGGATTCCCAGATCCAAATCTGCTTCAAGCGCCTTCCTACTTCAATAATCGACATGTTTTTGCTGTGTTTGTTATTCTCTGGGAGGACCTGGACCCAATCCACTAGTTTGTTCCCCAATCAGAGCTTGCCAGCTTGCCTCTGTAGGGGTCCGAGCGGATTCACATGGTTAGGTTATCGTGGCCGCCGATTTTCGCTGCACGCCCGGGTGCCCGGGGGTGCCTGGGGGTGAGGTTGGCCGCCGATTTTCGCTGCACGCCCAGGTGCCCCGGGGGGTGCCCGGGGTTGCCCCGGTGCCTGGGTGCCCAGGTGCCTGGGCGTGCCCAGCGGTGTTTTATAGCCATACAGCCTTATAGCCTTACAACTCTATATCCCTATAGCTCTATAGCCCTATAGCTCAATAGCCCTATAGCACTATGGCCTCTAGCCCTATAGGCCTGATTGGGGTTTTTCTCCGGTATCATTATTCTCTGGGAGGACCTGGACCCAATCCACCATATTCGCCTTCCTACTTCATGTTTCTACCTACTTCTTCCGACCGACGTGTATTGTTGATCCCCCCGCAGGGGCACACTGGTTGTTCAATTGAAGTGCCCTTCCCGAGGCTCGCACCTCAGAATTGGGCCTTTGGCCCCCGAGTTACAACAACAACGGTTCCCGCCTGATACTTCCTCACAGTGTACTCAGAAATCGCGCCCTCGCGAGGGATTTCGTCACCATTTTGTACCTGCATCGCGATCTCGTATGGGACCTCCTCGCAACTTATCCAGACGCCGCGCCCTCGACGCTCAGGAATCACGCTCTCGCTTTGGTCTACCTCACGATTCACTTGTGATTCGCGCTATCGCTCGAGACTTCCCTGCGATTCCTGCAGGACGCACGCTTCAGCAGCCTGCCTGCTCGACCTGGCCGCCTGGGCGCGCCTTCCCGACCCGCCCGTCAGGGCCTACCCGTCCGATTTGCCCGAAGTTTTCTGCTCCTAGCCCCCCTCCTGCCACTCTCTCTTCTCTCGTGCCTCATCCTCCTCCCCTCTTGTCCCTTCCTTCCATCCGTCCTCTCTTCCCCTGCCCTGGGGGCTGCACGAAATCACGAAGTACACGTGACAGGTGAGAAAGATATGCCCCTGAGGGGGCACGATCGAAGACGAAGGGCGGGTATCGAGGGTTCGGGAGGTACGTGGTGAATGGATCTCGAGCCGATAGGAGCGAACTGACTTGATATGTCTGTTGTTGTTGTTGATGTTGTTGTGGTTGTTGTTGTTCTTGATGGTGTTGCTGGTGTGGTTGTTGTTGTTGTTGTTGTTGGTGTTGTTGGTGTTGTTGGTGGTGGTGGTGTTGGTGTCGTTGTTGTTGTTATTGTTGTTGTTGTTGTTGTTGTTGTTGTTGTTGTTGTTGTTGTTGTTGTTGTTGTTGTTGTTGTTGTTGTTGTTGTTGTTGTTGTTGTTGTTGAATGTTAATTTCTAACCAACTACTTGCCGAGGCGGCGGCTACATTTTCATTGAGAATGATGCTCGCGCTCGAGCGGTTTGGGGGACCGCCAAAACCGGCCCCCCAACAACAACAACGCTCCCGCTCGAGAAGTCTTCCTTTTTTACCCAGGGCTGGTGTCCTTGCTCGCCGCCGAAAGCCGTCGTCCTAACAAAACCAGCGCTCCCGCTCGAGACTTCCTCCCGTTTTACCTTGGACTGGCGCGCTATTCTTTCTCTTTCTCTCATAACGCTCCCGCTCGAAGCCTCCTCCTTTTTTTGCTCAAGGCGGTGCTCCTCCTCTCCGCCGAAAACCGCCGCCACGACAAAAACAGCGCTCCCGCCCGAGATGTCCTTCCGTTTTACGCTGGATTGGCTCCCTACTCTTTTTTGAATTGGCGCCGCTCCCAGCAAGAACAACGCTGCCGCTCGAGGCTCCCTCCCGTTTTCCTGAAGACGGTGCTGTTCCTCGCCGCCGACAACCCCCGTCCCGACAAGAACCACGACTCCCGCTCGATGCTTCCTCCTTTCTTACTCAAGGCTGTGTTCCTCCTCGCCGCCGAAAACCGCCGCCCCGACAAAACCAGCGCTCCCGCTCGAGACTTCCTCACGTTTTACGCTGGACTGGCGCCCTACTCTCTCTTGGATTGGTGCAGCTCCCAGCAAGAACAACGCTCATGCTCGAGATTTCCTTTCTTTTTCCTCGGGACGGTGCTGTTTCTCGCCGCCGACAGCCCCCGTCCCGACAAAACTACGGCTCCCGCTTGATGCTTCCTCCTTTCTTACTCAAGGCGGTGTCTTTCCTCGCCGACGAAAGCCACCGTCCCAACAAAAGCAGCGTTCCCGCTCAACACTTCGTTTTGTGTTACGCTGGACTAGCGCCCTACTCTCTTCAGCATTGGCGCCGCTCCCAGCAACAACAGCAGCCCTGCTCGAGGCTTCCTCCATTTCTATTCAGGGCCAGGTCCTTGCTTTACCGCCGGCAGCCCCCATCCCCACCAAGGCAATCCTGTCGTTCGATACTTCCTTGTGTTTTACCCTTCGCTGGGGGGGTCCACTGGCGGTCTCGCATCGGCGCAGCAAGGCGCGGGCATGTGTTTTCGAGGCGAGATATGTTGGAATTCCTCGGAGGAGGTGTTTGCAAGACCTCATTGGGCGGGAGATCTGGGAATGGGAATAACGGACCCCGCTGTAGAACAAGCGTCCCCCATGATGTGTATGTCATCATGATGGTCGCATGCTTCGTGTGGAAGCATCGCGCATGAGGGTAAACTGGTTGTTGTTGTTGATGTTGTCATTGTTGTTGATGGTGCCGTTGTTGCTGTTGTTGTTGTTGGTGTTGGTGTTGGTGTCCCTGTTTCTGATTACGTTGGTGTTGTTGTTGCTGTTGCTGCTGCTGTTGCTGTTTGTGGTGTTGTTGCGGATGTTATTGTTGTTGTTGTTGTTGCTGCTGTTGGCGTTGCGGTTGTTGTTGTTGCGGTTGGTATGGTTGTTGTTGTGGTTGGTGTTACTTTTGTGGTTGTTGTTATCATTGTCGTTGGTGTTGTTGTAGTAGTACTTGTTGCTGTTATTGTTGTTGTCACTGTTGTTGTGGTGACTTTTCATTTCTGAGGACTAATTATTGCTGCTCCCCCCTCGCCGGTGCATGCTGTTTTTCCTCAATCAAAGTGTGACCCTCGACGCTCGCACACGGTTTTTTTGACAGGGAAAGTCTTGGTGTTCAAACTATGCCCCTGGCCCCGGATTACAAAAACAACGGCTCCTGCCTGAGACTTCCTCCAAATTTACTCAGGACCCCCGTTCCTGAGACTTCCGCACAATTTACTCAGGATCGGTGCTCCCGCCTGTGACATCCGCGCAATTTAGTCAGGACCCCCGCTCCCATCTGAGACTTCCTCACAGTTTTCTCAGAAACGGCGCTCACGCTTGAGATTTCCTCGCAATTGAATCAAGACTTCTTCGCAATTTTAATCAAGACCACCGCTCCCGCCAGAGAGCCCTTCACATGTTATTCAGGAATTGCGCTCTCGCCTGTGATTTCCATGTGATTTATTCAGAAATCGCGCTTTCGACGCTCAGGAAACACGCTGCGCCAAGGACGCCGTTACAATTTACTTAGTAATCGCGCTCTCGCCATACTCAGGCATCCCGCTTGAATGCCCCACCCGCCCGACCCGCCCGTCAGGGGATCGCCCGCCCGTTGTGGGTTCCCGCCCGAGACTTCCTTCAGGAAAAGCGCTTTCGCTTAGGATTTCCTCGAACGTTCACGCTCTTATCATGCTCCTCCTCCATCTCCCTCATCCCTCTTCCCTCCTCCTCTCTTCTCTCTCTCCCGCCTCTCTTCCCTCACCCGGATGCCTCTCTGCCCTATCCCCTCTCCCTCCTCTCCCTCCTCATTTCTCCCTCCCCTCTCCTGCCTCCTCCCTCTTTCTTTATATCTCTCTCTCTCTCTCTTTCTCTCCCCTCTCTCTCTTTCTCTCTTTCTCTACCTCTCGTATATATATATATCTCTCTCTCTCTCTCCCTGTTTCTCTCTCTCTCTCTCTCTTTTCTCTCTCTCTCTCATTATCTTTCTCTGTCTCTGCCTCGAATCAGCCGCCCCCCTCTTCGCTCCTTTCCTCCTGGCGTGTTCCCTCTTCCTTCGTCCCTGCCCCTCCCTTCCTCCCACTATCCTTCGTTCTCACCCCCTCCTTTGCAGGGCCCACACCAATTCCAATCACGGGCGCATGTACGCCCACGAAGGATTTGTCCGCCCGTTCAGGTTTGCCCGCCAATCTAAGCCCGCCGCCCCCCCAAAGAAAAATAATCCCCCCAAAGAGAGTGTGATCGAGAAGGGCGGGTATCGAGGGTGTGGGGAACTCGTTTTGAACGGCACGCGGGCAAGTAAGAGCGATCAGCCTTAGAATGATGGTTGGTGCTGTTTTTGTTGTGGTTGTCGTGGTTGTTGTTGTTCTTGCTGCTGGCGTTGCTGTTGTTGGTGGTGGTGTTGTTCTTGTTGTTGTGGTTGAACCCCCCATGTCTACAACACGACGTATTGTTGATCCCCCTTGCCGAGTAATCGTTCTGCATGTGTCAACGAAAGTGCTGCCCGCACAAAAATGTGGAAACCGAGGGATCACCAAGCTGCGCCCCTGGGCTCCAGTTTACCACAGCAGCGGCTCCCGCCTGATATTCTCTTACAATGTATTCCCAAATCGCGCTCTCGCGCTGGACATCCTCATACATTATACAGGATTCGCGCTCTCGCATGTCTTGTTCTTCGCGGTTTACTCAGACGCCCCGCCCTCGGCATTCAGGAATCGCACGCTCTTTGCGGATGTCCTCACGATTTACGTGGGGATTGCGCTAGCGCTCGAGACTCTCTCGCGATTCATGCAGGACGCACGCTTCAGCAACCCGCCCGCTCGACCCAGCCGCCTGGGCCCGCCTTCCCACCCGCCCGTTAGGGTCTACCCGTCCGATCTGCCCGTCTGGTGCTGCCATGCGCTTTCTGCTCCTAGCCCCCCTCCTGCTGCTTATGCCCGAGGCCACCCCGAGGCCTCCAGGGGTTTTGGAAAGATGCCAAAAGCACCCAGGGATCGCGAGCCAGGATCCTCGATCCTCCCCTCCCTCCCAGACCTTCCTCGAGAGCGTAGAAACTGCACAAGGACCTCGACATCCAAGGGCCAACCGAGGTTGTTAGCAGTCCAGGAAAGGTCGAGGTTTTGAGCAGTCATGACAGGTCTATAGGCCGAGAGGGATCTATTCCAGAACTGTGGAGAGTCAGGGCCCCTCGTACCCATAAGGTATCGAGCCTCCCTTACGGGGCCACCTCGGAGTTCGCCCCTCAGAGCATCGGGGTATGCCGCCTGCCGGCCCCATGAGAAGTCTGGGTCTGCGGCACATGTCTCTCGCAGGGGATTCCGCAAGTCGTCCTTCACTGCTCCTTTGTAGGCGTCGACGTCGCCCCCATCATGCGGATGTCCTGTCCTGCCCTGCCCCCCCGCCCCTCCGACCGACTCGGCTGGCGCCTCGCGGAAGAGGCGCCGCCCGCCCGAGTGGCGGATCCCCACCTCCCGCTCGGGCGCCGCCCGCCAGGGCATGATCAACGAGACGCCCGGCCAGCCGTACGCGCGGATGCAGCTCTGCAAGCCGCACTGGAGACGCGCGCCGGGGCGGGCGAGAGGGGCCGGGCCGCAGAGCCCCAAGGTTCACGAGGGGAGAAACCACACAAGCATGAAGTGGGGCCTGTCCCTCTACAAGAACATGGTTCAAACCAAAATAGTCGGGGGACGATGTTTCACCATGTTTGTATATTTTAATGCATTGTTCTTACTCTTAATTTATTCATCCAGAATCGGCCTGTAGGGGGACAGGCCAGACTTAGCACAAACACAATGAATCGTCGACTCTCCAGGAAAACATGGGGCCAGCAAGCAGGGGCAGGGGTGACGCCGATCTCCACGTTCGGCTATGCCCCCGTGTGGGTCTTGGGCTCTGTAGACGGGGGCATAGTCCATTGGGGCATACGGAAAAAGCCCGATTCCCCCGTTTAGCGCTGCCCCTGTTTACGGCCATGCCTGGCTTCTGCAGGGTGGATGGCGTGTCGGGCATCATCCACTAGCGCCGGAACACGACGAGCGTCCACCTCGCCAAGTCTGAAGGAGGGAGCGCGGGGGAGGACAGGGCCAAGTCCGCGAGATTTGACGAACGCACGCGTAACGCGAACGCGCGATTTGACTTGTGCCCGGCACGCACGCATATCGCGCGTCATGCGACGCTCGGCCCCGCGGCGACGTAAGGGCGCAGCATGGGCCCAGGTGGACCCCAACGATTATTTCCCCTGGGGTCTGGGCTCCCCGACCTGTGTAGGGATTGTGCCCCTGTGCCTCCCTGCGCGCTTGCGGCCCGGAGCTTTCGGACGCGCCTTCTCTGTTCCCGCCTGACCTCCCCCGCGAGGTTTCTGTAGACCGTCTGTATGGACCTCGGGTGGAGCGCGGCGGAGGTGGCCCAGTCGCTGTCCGACGCGGGCCGGGAGCGCTGGGCTAGCGTGACCTTGGGCCACAACGTTAACGACAAGTCGTTGAACAGCGCGTGCGTTGGCAGCCTCCGCGCGGCCGGCGTGGGCGCCGCCGTGATGGGGGGTCCGGCCCGCCTCCGTCGAGCCACCAATGCGCACGTGCCGCAGGGGTCTCCAGGAGCGCCGCTTCCGCTCGGAACGGGACGTGGATGACCACCAGGACGCGATGGGGGAGCTGGATGCGTGGCACAAGCCTGGAGGGCCCGAGGCTCTTGTCGGCCGCGAGGGCGCCGTGCCGAAGTCGCGCATGGCATGCGGCATGCGGCATGCGCTCCTGCGGGAGGCGGCCGCCCGGATCGAGGCGGGCGGATGGCGGATGAGCGAGGCCGACCAGGAGGGCAGGCGGGCGTTCTCGAAGGTCGCCGTGAACTTGAACGAGGGCCTGGCCGGGACCCGGTTCCCGAGCGCGCCCCTCGCCCTGAACGGCACGGGTCCGGGCAGCGAGGCCGCGCAGGGGCGGCGGTGGGCCCGGGCGCCGATGGCCGCGAGGAAGCCGCGGCTGATGCGGGCGGGGCCTGGACTGGCCCGCGCAGGACATTGGGGGCGGCAAAGAGGGGGGTGATGTCATGGCGGGGGCCATGATATCTCCCCAGGTTTCATGGCGCCTCGTCTTATTTCATTACGTCCCCGCCCTCCCCCCCTTGGCAGCCGCGCACATGCCTCGGGCCATGATTTGCACCCGTCCCCCTCTTGGACGCTCTCCTCTTGGACGCCCCGATGTTACGGGGCCAGGACCTGCCCGCGCAGAGCCCGACCGCAAGCGTTGAGCACCACAGGGAAGTCACGAGGCCCGGGATTTCGGGTCAGCAGCGGCCCAGCGCAAGGCGTGCAGGGCTGGGGCGGAGGACCTCGCCAGGTTCGGCAACCCCGCGTCAACCCCTTGCTCGACGCGGGCGTGACGTGGGAGGTGGAGGCAGTGGCATTCGGGCGCGGCTTGGCTGGCCCGTCCCACCGAGAGCTGTGCAAGAGATTGCTGCGGCTGCCCTGGCGCCCGCGCCGTTCCATCGTGGGCCACGGGGCCGTGGACGCGGGTGCCAACTTTTCCACAGCGCGCAGGGGGTTGCGGCCAGTCAGGCCAGCACTTCTCCCACGAGGCGCCCGTCGGCGCCGAGCGTGGGCAGGCAGGGATTTTAAGAGCACATCCCACGGCCCGAGGTGCCCGTTTGAGAGGCCAGAGCTCCGCGCGTGTGGGCAAGCGCTGGGCCAGGACGAGCACACTGGGAAGGTGGCGGGATCAGGGGGCCACATGCGAAGCCTACCCCTACCCCCCACGATTTCTGAGGGGAAGGGCGAAGTGAACCCCGCCCTCCCCCTCAGAAATCGTGGGGGGTAGGGGTAGGGTTCGCATGTGGCCCCCTAGGGAGGGGCTGACGGTGGCTCCCGCCGCGCATCCCGCCACACGAACGGTCTCGCGGTGCCGTCTGCGGGCTGCAGCGCGGCCGCGGGGGGCCACGGGAGGACACGGGAGCTCACGGGAGCACGCGGCAGGACGCCAGAGGACCTTGGAGGGGCGCCGGGGGACACCGTGCGGACACCGGGGGGCACAGGAGGACACGGCAGGGCACCGAAGGGCACAGGAGGACCCGGGAGGTCACAGGAGGACAGAGGAGAACACAGGACGGGAGGACACGGGAGGGCACGGGAGGTAGGGGACGGGACGACACGGGAAGACACAGGAGGACACGGGAGGACGCAGGAGGGCACGGGAGGGCACGGGAGGGTAAAGGAAGACAGAAGGACACGGGGAAACCCAGGAGGACACAGGATGAGTTT